>VOPJ01005868.1:0-33608 GCA_014673585.1 Semibalanus balanoides
AACACCGGACCAACACCAGACCAGCACCGGACCAACATAGGACCAACACCGAACCAGGACCGGACTAACACGAGATCAACACCGGACCAAACGGGACCATTACCGGACCAACACGGAAGCAGCACCGGATCAAGACCAGACCAACACGGGACCAACACAAAACCAACACCGGACCAACACTCGACCAACATCGGACCAACATCGGACCAACACCGGACCAGCACTCGATCAACATCGGACCAACACCGGACCTACTGCGGACCCTCTGTGAACCAGCGATCAGCACTGACCGGGTAAACGGGTCGGTGTTGGTGAAGCCCCCTCGCGACTCGCGCGGAGCCAGGCTCCGAGGACAGTGGTCATGGCTGCGGCAGCAGCGGTCGGTGGCCTTGGCGTGGCCCAGGTCTCCGTAGTTGGCGGTGGTGGCACCCGCGCCGCACCATTTGGTGTCTGTGGCAGCACGATATTTCAAGATAAATCAGATTTTAAAGTAAGAGCTTAGGACAAAAAGCTAAGGTTAAAGCGGCTCGTCACAATATATACTATTCGGAGAATTGACTGCATCAAAGTAGATCGACTTTATCGGAATAAGAGGACACAAATTTACAGACGATGGCATGCTATAACACATGGATGAATAGTTCGCATTGCACGCTGTTAATTGGTTAAGGTGGTGACAAAAATGGTCAAAAATGGTAGACCATCTTTTGATTAGGGTAATGTATTCGTGTTTCAGATGCTTTTAAGCCGAGCTGGCTGCATCGTACTAACCAATAACCAACTGTTGTGTCAGTGCAGAGCCTGATGTTAGTATACCCGACCTGTTGTGTCGGTACGGAGTCTGATGTCGGCATACCTGGCAGCTTCGTATTCAGCAGAGTGCTCCAGGGGTTGTTGGCGGACGGCAATGGCGTCGCCACGGCTTCCGAGTTACTAGGGACATATGTCAAATTAGTAGGGACAAATCCAAGTGCACGTGTACTTAAACATGGGACCATATTAGGGATGGCTGAAAATTACTAGGGACAATGTTCCTAGTGTCCCTAGTGGTGGCGATGCCCATGGCGGACCGTTTGGCACTCCTTACCTCAGCAGTCTACACACCGTATTCCGACCGGGAAACCTGCAGCGGGAGCGGAAATTTATAAACCAAACCTAATTAAAAGAAGCGAAAACTAAATAAACTATACTTTTGCTAAAATGTCACTTAAATGCAAAAAGACATTGTCGTATGCAGTTGAGAAAACAATCGATACTTAACTTTATCATTTATCCTGCCCACAGTTAACACACCACAGGACAACTATGTTCAGGCATCAGAAATGCTGCACCAGCCTTTCACACAAAAGCCTCCACGCAGGTACCTAACCAGCTTAGCATGCTCTTACGCGAAACAAACCTCGGCGAGGTTGACGGTCGGGCGCTAGCACTGTATTTCCAAGAACTTCTACTGAACTCTCTCCGTTTCTTCGAAGCCAAGTTCCTACCCACAGGTGCGGACGCGGCGACCCAGGCAGGACGACTGAACGGTCGGCGGGCTCGGCAACTGTGCATAGGTACTGACCAGTATTGTGGCGGGGGCAGAGTGATTCACGAATAAGTGCGTCAAAGAATCAGTTCTTAGAACCAAGCACACTTGTGCTTTTGCGCTGGATCTGCCAAACGTTGTCTATTGTATCAAACATGAAAGCAAATAAACGTGTTGATGATGATGACGATGATGAGTGAAATCCAGATAGCTGGCCGCGCAAACGGACCCCGGTGCACCGCGGGACTACATACGTACGTTTGAAATAAACTTTGCAGAGCATGCACAGCTCGTCCGGAGGTGACCGGCTGGCTGGGGGCAGCAGCCAGCAGCTGCGGCAGTATCAGCACCCCAAGCCCAACTGAAGACCAGAGGTACACGTCAGACATAGGTACGACGGCTTTTTACGAGATGTAAGACACCGACAGGTTATTGATTCAACTTTTTTGGAAGGATTTAGTCACGATTCGTTTTGGAATATGAGTGATTCAGTCCCTGTTTGATCCATGTATAATCATTTTGAAAAATGATTCTTTCTGATTCCAAGAATCCAAATTTGTTTTGATCAAGTCACGTTTGACTCACCATTGAAATAGCATTGCACAGTCTGTTTGATTCAATCATCCTTGTTTCTATGCTGGTTTTGATTCAATCATGATTCATGAAACACAAAATATGGTGGTGAATCGGTTCTTCTTTGATTCAAGATATTTTAATTGAATGATTCCAGTCAATGCAAACAGATTCGAATCAATAACCATTCTGGTAAGGCGTAAGTTATTTACTGCTTTTAGTCTTGTAGAGCATATCGAAAAATGGGTTGTGTGGAAAACAAAGTTTCATTTCCCCGAAACCTCTTTGGTATTAGGTCCCTACCTCCACCGGGCTGGCGCCGGAGGTAGGACACTCTGGCACGTAGTATCTGATCACGACGCCTCGATAACCACGCCCTGGTGGGCCTCCGAGACAACTTCGCTATGGTGGGGGTCAAAATGACCCCCCGTCTAACTCGAAAACTAAAAGGGATAGAAAGACGCGGAAAAAAGCGTTCGAAAGCTCTCGACATGGACATTCGAAGTTGCAGAAAATACTTACTAGTTCAGGTCAATATTGAGGTCGCCAGAGGTCATCAAAGGTCACATTTTCCAGTTTCAGGATTTTGCTTCGAACAACCCCCAATCATCTCGGGAATTATGATAGCTAGGAACAAACAGAAAAAAGCAATCGCAAGCTCTTGAAACAAATTGGCAATTGATGTCCTCAAAATTGAACTCAGGTCAATAGTTTTGGCTCCAGAGGCCATCAAAGGTAAAAAATGCAATTTTTGTAAAACTTGTTTTCCTGAATACCTTGACAGCAAAATATTTTAACACCATCGTGTTTTCTGGTCGAGGCGCTTTGCAACATTTATGCATATGGTGATCCGGTTAGGTCAACGTCAAAATTTGACCTCAGTTCAAGGTCATTTGGTGACCCAGGTAGGTCCTATTGCATATGTGGCGACGCGGCCAGACGAGACAAACACAGTGGTGTCATTTGCTTGTCTCTATCTATATTATATCCACAGTTATCAGCAAATCATTGCTGATGACCTCAGATGACATCAGATGACCTTATAGAGATCACTGAGCAACAATTGCACCTTGATCATCCAGAAGGAGCTAAACTGACATGATGCTGAAAGAATCAGCCCGATCAAATGCATATTGTCTGAAAAGGAAGCATTTTTTCCCGTTCACTGATAATGGGGAGGTCAGTAAGTTGACCTGACTTTAGGTCACCGATGAAAAATCCGACATTCACCGATTTTAGGTACTTATGATCTTATCAAATCCTGCAAGTGTCAAATATCTCGGACAAAAACTATGGCTTTGGCACGATCACAAACATTTAGGAAGGCAAGGTCACTTGACGTGACCTGGTGACCTGACCTGAGACGACCTGAAGACAAATTGTTGACAAAGTGTGAGCAATTGACGTTCAAACAGCTGTACCACCGTTTTCCTACTATTCCAGAAAAACCTCAGGGGGAAGTCAAAATGACCCCCCAGGGCCCACCAGGGCGAGGGTTACTATCCGCTCAGCCGCCCGGGCGGCGCGGCGGCCCCTTGTCAGGGACTGTACTTGGCGTCAGGCGGAGCGGGGCGCAGCCAGAACGCCAGCTGCTATCGTACGATTTCTCGTGAAAAACAAAGAGAAACTTATTTCTTTCTCCACATATATCCATCAGTTGTCAAAACCAAAGTCATATATTCGTAGTTTTGAGCTCAAGATGCACCAGCACCGTATGGTTGAATTTCAAGACAACTTTCAAGGTGACCTATTCCCTTTAAGCGCACCAGTGTAATTCAATGTCAACATTGTCCATCGTTGCTGTCTGTCGGTGCTACACGCAGTGAAATCCAATTAAACTATTTATGCCCTCGCCCCAGATACCGGGGGCGAGGGCTATAGTAATTGTATTGGATTCCACTGCGTGCAGCACCGACAGACCAGAGAACAGAGACAGAGGGTCTATCGATGAAGTGTGATCTAGGAACACATGGTCTACCACTGTACAGTTCCGCGCGGCGCCAGAACTACTCAAGCTACCCCTGGCTGGCTCGCCCTGCGAACACTGGAGCGGTAAGGCTGTGCCCGCGTCACACCTCGGGTCGCTCAGCCAGTCCATTCTACAGCGCCCACACGTGGCCACGGAGTAGTGTACCGAGTATTTAATTGAAGCGATATATTATTCTTAATGAAAAAACTGCACGACCGCACTCTTACGTAAAGTGAGATATATATATGACCTGGGCCAGACCACCGAGGTCATATGGTTCGGTGTCTGAGGGATGGGGAGCGGGCGAGCCTCGGAGTTGTGTTGTGCAGGAAAGATCCTCCAGAATACAGGGGAGGCATTACGGCAGCCAACATAGTTTGAAAAACAACGTTTTCAAAAGAAAGAACAAAAATATTTTGGATTAAATACTGCTAGGTTAGCGACATAAAGAAAAAAAAAGAGCCACGAGAGAGAGAGAACACTAGAGCGAGCC
The DNA here is from genome assembly GCA_014673585.1 of Semibalanus balanoides. Lineage (NCBI taxonomy): Eukaryota > Metazoa > Arthropoda > Thecostraca > Balanomorpha > Balanidae > Semibalanus > Semibalanus balanoides. The sequence continues at coordinate 4,564 of VOPJ01005868.1, forward strand.
GAGAGAAGAGACGAGAGAGAGAGAGGAGAGAGAGAGAGAGCACAGAGAGAGGAGAAAGAGAGAGAGAGAGGAGTAGCCACAGAGAGAGATGAGTAGACAGATGAGAAGAGGAGAGAGAGAGAGAGAGAAGAGAGAGAGAGAGAGAGAGAGAGAGCGAAGAAGAGCGAGAGCTGAGAGCGGAGAAGCAGCGAGAGCGAGAGCGATGAGCGCGAGAGAGCGAGAGCGAGAGCGAGAGCAGAGAGCGACGAGCGAGAGCGCGAGAGCGAGAGCGAGAGCGAGAGCGAGAGCGAGAGCGTAGAGCGAAGAGCGAGAGCAGCGCAGAGCGTAGAGGCGCAGAGCGAAGAGCGAGAGACGATGCGATGGTAAGCGGAGAGCGAGAGCTGAAGTAGCGAGAAGCGAGATGTCGAGAGCGATGAGCGAGAGCCGAGAGCGCGAGGAGCGAGGAGAGCGAGAGCGAGAGCGAGAGCAGAGAGCGAGTGATGCGAGAGCGCAGGAGCGCCACCGCCGAGGATGGCTGAGAGCGAGAGAGCGTGACGCAGCGAGAGAGCGTAAATGAGTCCGAGAGACGAAGAGACCGCGAGAGCGTGAGAGCGAGAGAGCGAGAGCGCGAGGAGACGGGTACGAGAGCGAGGAGACGAGAGCGGCACGAATGCGAGAGCGAGTAGGGGAGATTATTGAGAAGGATGACGAGAGGCCGAAGAAGACCGAGATGCAGCGCAGAGCGAGAGCCACGAGATCCCGGTGTAGCCCGAGGAAGTCCGGGAGCCGCAGGAGCCGGGAGCCACAATTACACTTATACAAGTATTAGACACTAAATTAATATAGAAATATACCGAAAATATATATAGCTAAGATACATATAATTATATATAAAAGGTGGTATATTATATAGATATATTGCAACGTATTCGACATATATTATATATGTATAGGCCATAAATATATAATAATTATTACTCAGTAAATAGTAGCATCATATATATACTATATATAATATATACGCTAGGCTATAAAATAATTATTAATACATTAGTAAATGGTTGAATGTGACAGTTAGATTCAAATGTAATTATAAAAGATTAAACAACAAATTACACCCAACGTTTCATTGCATTTACTTCTTCAGGGGGCAATGAATAAATAAAAAATAATATATATATAGTATTATATATATATATATAGTATAAACCATATATATATATATATATATATATATAAATATATCATCATATAATAATATATATACTATATTATAATAGTATATTATATATTATAATTATATAATATATAATTTATTTATATTTTATAAAATATTGTGGTTACCGGTCTTTTTGAAAAACGTCGTTTTCAACTAAATGTGCTCGGTAATGCCCCTGTATTCTGGGATCACCTTCAACACACCAACTCCGAGCTCGCCCGATCCTCCCTCCCCCGACCATAGGTGACCCTCCGGCGGTCTGGCCCACGTCATATATATATATTTACGTCAGATGGTCGTGCGTTTTTCAATAAATTATCACGCTTCATACAACGTAACTCGCCGTGCCACTGTGGCGGGTTAGAATGGACTGGCTGAGCGACCCGAGGTGTGACGCGGTACAAGCCTACCCTTCCAAGTGTTCGTCAGGCGAGCCAGCCAGGGGGTAGCGATACTTCTGCCGGCAACTGTACATACCTACACCTAGGTACATACCTACTTACTGCGTGTCAGAACGGTTCATGGAGAACGGCCTCTGGCCGAACAAATTTTATCTTTGGCTTCTCCCAGTTTGCCAATTTTGTATGAAACATGCATAGAGAATACACACAAACCCTAAGCTTTGACCGGGGATCTGCGTATTATAGGTGTATGATAGTAACTCCGTCGTCTCGTGTTGCCGGTAACTTTGTTGCGTTTTGTTTATTCGTACCTAACCGTGACGAAACACCTTGCAGTGGTTGAAAATAATGCCAGCTTGCAGTTTCAGATTTGTGATATTAGATACACAAAAGAGCATATGGGCGTCGCCACAGGGGTGGGGTGGGGGACAGAGTTACTCCCCCAGCCTAGCGGGATTTTAACATTAGCCCAAGCCCCCATGGTAGAAGTGGGGTCCAAGCACTGTCCCCTGTTCCCTCTCCCATCCAACACCTGACCACTGGCGGATCCAGACTTTCTCCGTGGTGGTGGCATCTTTTTAGGTACACCATTTTTTCTCCTCGGACTTGGGCCGGTCACTTTATTTTGGTATTCGAGCTAGAAAACTTTTTCGATTTTTTTTTCAGGACAAATGATAATTTTTTGATTAAAAAACTCTTAAACGCGATATTCCGTAGCATATACACATGTAAGTAATATTAGCGTTTATCCCATTGATCTCTAATATAACTAGATGGCCGACTGCCGTCCTCAAGCCGTTCCCGACAGTAACGCTGTACCGAGGCAGAAATGTGTTTCTTCCTTCTTAAAAGTAACACATAACGCCTAGCGACGTTTTTTGTAGGTTTGGCACTAAGGGTATTTCAAGTATTCTGGTGCAAGTTTTTTGATTATTTTTAATATATTTTGGAAATGCAAATTAAGACAAGCTATTAATGAATGCCAAATCAATAAATTTTTATTCAATTTTTCGGCTAATCGTGAACAATTAAGTTTTAGGTGTGTCGGGCTCAACTTAATCTGCGCCGGCCGTGGTGTGTGTTTAGACACCCCCGCCCTCAGGTTTTTTCCTGGATATCGGAAAACGCGCCGCGTATAGTGCCACAAAATTTTCAGTAACCTGTTCATTATCCTCTTTTATACAAGCATTCGATATTTTTTACATTAGGTCATGTCAGGTCAGGTCACCAGGCCAAGTATGCCACTCCAAAAACGTTTGCGCCTCCTACCAAAGCCACAGTTTTTGGCCATCGGTTTCGTACTTACCTACAGGAATTTCATAAGAGCATGACTCCACTTTCGCATATTGCATATTTTTAATCGGCGACCTAAGGTCAGGTCCAATTTTATGAACTCTCTCATATAACCCTGCCAGCTAATTAACTTGGCAACTGATCGGGCACACTGGGATTCAAAACATTGTGCCCGATCAGTGCCCAAGTTAATTGTTGGCTGGAAGTCATGGTGAAATATTAAATGCTTTCCATTATGAGGATACGCTGTATATCAGCCGCAATTCCTACTGCATCATGTTCTTACCATTCTTGAAGACCAATGTGCATTATTTGTTCTGTTTACCCCTACGTTCAGCCGAGGTGCATACGAGGTCCACCAAACACCTTTTTGGCCAATAAACTTTCGATAAAATAAGGACAGAAGAGTGACGATGGCGCCAAATGGTGTTTGTCTCGTCGGAGACACGTCTCCCAATGTGCAGTCTGACCTTATTGGGTCACCACTTGACCTTGACCTGAGGTCAACACTTTTAGGTTGACTTAATCTGGTAATCCATATACATGATTCAAAAGCGCCTCACGAGACAAACAACAGAATGTGTCCAAATTACTCTCCATACCCTCATTTAGTAAACGTTATTCGTGAAAACAGTTTTGACCTAAAATAACCCTTTTTACTTTCGATGACCTCTGGAGCCTAGACTATTGACCTGAGTTCAAATTTGAGGACATGTTAGCAATTTTAAATTGCAATAGACTTCGATTGCTTTTTCGTTTGCTCCTTACTATCATAGTTTCAGAGATAACTGGGAGTATCTGGAGCTAAGTCCTAAATCTACAAATTCTTGCCTTTGATGACTTCTGGTGACCCTAATATTGACCTGAAAAATGTTTAACCAAAATAGTTTCGAAGTGCCTTTTTGACGGGCTTCCGAACAGGGTTTTGTGTTTTATATCTAGGTTCAGCCGAGGTTTCATTAGTGCGCCACCACACATCCCATAAGGAGCCGAGTAAGAGGGAGGTGTCGAAACACCCCCCCCCCACACCCGCCCCGCCCGAGGAAGGTGCGCAGCGCACCGGCCCGGCGCAGGTTAAAATTGTCATTTTACTTCACCTTCTTACCGCTTCTAAAGGCAGCCACGTGTGGCCCTGTGTGGCCCCTGTTTTGTTGTATTTAAAAATAAACAACAACTACAACACAAATGAAAGTCAAAGTTTTACATTATATTATTTTAATCTGCAGGGCCCACGAGGATTCGTCCCCCTTACGGGAAGGACCTCTTCCCCTTCTCCCACGCACAGGTCCGTATCCCCTTACGAAATGCGGCCCACCCAAGTGCCCTATAAGTGGCGTTCTGTCCGGTTGTTTCAGGAACGGCCTGGACCTATTCCTTCAAAAGACACCATTTCTTTTGGGGTAGGAATGCAATTTTATCAAGTCCGTTCCAAACCTGGGTGATTCCATAGATCATCCTTCTGGCCTTCAAAAGGCGCAAAAACTACAATGCATGGCCAGGCTGAAGCTCAGAAACGGCTGGGCAATTTTTATTTCAAAGGACACTAATTGATTCGTAGTTTGTGATTTAATCAGCCGTTTGAAAACTGGTGACCCTAGATAATCGTTATGGCCTTCAAATTCTGGGATAATCGGAAATAATATCCCCACTGCCTTTGGGTAGGTAGGAATTATTTTTGTTGGAAAATATTAATAAGTATGATGTTCTTATATTCATCGTACTCCCGCCGTCTGGGTTTCCAGTTTCCCGGCAATAATAAATGATCAATGTAATCACTGCTTACTAAGGCATGCACATCACCGGCACCGCTGACCGCACCCTACGCTGAAGTTTGGATATAAGAACATCTCCCACCCTGCTAGCTCTCTTTCTAGTGTGCAGGTGCTGCCGACTACCTCTCAATACTGCATAATATGCAGGGGCGGATTTGTTAGGTTTTTTTGGGGCCAAAATCCCAAATCCTATGGCGTATTTCCCAAAAAGTTGTGAGCGTGGGGTACACAGGCCGTTTGAGACCCTGGGGGAGGGGGCAGGGAGCGTGTCGTCAGCCCCGTTTATAACTGGCAGTTCGGTCCGACCTTTTTGTGTGTTTTGTATTTTTTTATTGGGAGGAGGTGGAGCAAACTATGGTTCGGAACCTTAGAGGGGGGATATACCCCCATAGAATCCGACTTTGATTATAGTGCAGGGGTATTAATAAGTCCGCGATGGTGGGGCCCCCTCGAGGCCGTCCCCCTACGAAAATCCTGGTTGCGCCCTGCCGTGGTCCCATGTAGAATTTCCTGGACACAGGACACAACGATCCGGATCTCAGCTGGATCCCGGATCAAGGCACATGTCTGATTATACTTATACTTTCAACCAATCATAGTTTCCTGTCCGAGATGCTCCCCGGTGCGGTCCCACCGGAGCTCCATTCGATCCGGTTTGACTGTTTTGCGGTCTGCACGCTCTTGTTTGTCAGATAATTCCTTCTTGGATAATTTGTCCGAAGCAATAATTTTGACACCATTCTTCGCCTAAAACCCCATTGCATCCATCGAAACCATTGAAAATGTCCCGGAGCGTCTTATCTGCTCTAATTTAGGACTTATTTTAAGCGAATTTAACATGGGGGCCTACGGGCGTTCGGACGCTTCTGCCTCGTTAGAGATGGCGCTAGTGTCGCCCGGCGGGAACGGGCAGCGAGCGGCCGGCCGTACGGCAGTCGGCTGTCTAGTTATTTATAGGTCAATGGTTTATCCCATACCAACTCGCATGAGCGTCACCGATAATACTTGAGTAGGGGTCGGCTGAAATGACAAAAAATTACCTAATTTATTTCTGTGCGGATTTAAGCCTTTGCAGCATTTTTAATGTAAACTTTCATGTTATAGTAGGAATTTAGTTATGCGATTTTTTCTTCGCATTTCCTTGCCGCGTGCGATTTTTTTTTGTCTGATAAAACCAAGAGTTATTTTGGCCTTGAAGAGGATAAACTTATCCTCTATCCTCTGTGGTTGAAATGAAATCCTCTGTGGTTATCCTCTGTGGTTATCCTCTGTGTTATCCTCTGTGGTTGAAAATGTTATTTATTCAATTCAGAGTCAAGACGAACCGAAGACGATGACGATGGCTTAGATATGACAATGGTCACTGATTTGACGCCGCGAAGCGGCGTGAAAATTTAGTTTTAGGTAGTGGAAAACGATATTTTCATATTGGAACCAGACCGTAATTGGAGCCAAGCCACAGGTAGCCCTTTTCCTGGTTGCACAGCTCGGTATGATGAAAATATTGAAATGAAGGCATTTGTTTTATGGGGAATAATGCTTTCGCCACCTTTTTAACCCTCGCCAGTGTAGGGGGTGAATGCCACTCCCTCGGTTTTTCCAGAATAACTCACGTAAATATCAACCGATCGCAATAAAACTTTCAGTATCCTACTTTGCAAGAATTTTACACATACTCTGAAATTTTCGAACTCCCAACCTGTATAAACCGTGACCATTGACCTGTTTCTCAAGGTCGTGTTTTGCGAAACTGGCGTCCTGTTGTAACGATCCTTGAAACATGTGCAGTTCCCGAGCGTTTGTTGTTCAGGAACATATGCAAAGGTGTTTCTAGATGACAGTTGCTGCTTCTGTAGAGATTGCAATCTCGATTGACCTTTTAAGAGGTCAACGAAGGTCACTGACCTCCGATGACCTCGAATCGAAAAAAGTATTTTATTGTCTTCTGTCCGTTTCTAGTGCAGTTTGTGACACTGATTTCAATTCTGGGATCGATTTTACATGATTATATGTTCCACTGGGGTTATGGGTTTCCGAAGATCAACCGAGGTCACTGACCTCAGATGACCTGACATGAACTATTTTAATTTGGCAGTTTTTACGTCATTTTGTAATGCTGATTTCAAGTTTGGCATCTATTTAGCATTATCAGATGATCTTTTACCATTTTAGCTCGATGAGTTTTCATGTTTTATATATTTACGATTTTATTACATTTTGGCTTTGACATGACCTCAGAGGTCACCTAATGACCCATGATCTTAGATGGCTTCCTCTCGTCACAATGACCCATGATGTCAATGGCTTCCTCTTGTCACAAGCAGCACGCTCGTTTTTTAATCGAAGCTCCGCCAAAAAGCTTCGGACAATAACGCACGGTCATAATAAATACCACACGGGGCCGATAAAATAATTTCTTTAGGACATAGGTCGTTGTTGAATTTTCCGCCCGAGACCGAAGGTCGAGGGTGGAAAATCTTACAACGACCGAGGGTCTAAATAAATTATATCGGCCTAAGTGTTCGGTAATATTTTATCATTATGTCTACCTCCGTTTGAAAAAACTTGCGGTAAATAAAGTTGTATAAAATATAAATGCCCGGCGGGCCGAAAAGCTTTGACCATATTGACTTAACATTGATTTTCTGAGAGCTGAAAACCTTTTACCACACGCTCGCGCTAATGATACAACATACTGTGACATATGATAAAAATAATATGTATATTTAGAGATAGATATATTATTTTATTAATACGCACTACAGCGACACCTATAGCACGGAAAAGGGTTTAGAAAAGGGAAAAGGGTTTGCCAATGGGTTTAGCAGTAAACGTAGAAAATAATGCCGTTCGCACCGCATTAAAGTATTTAAGTCATTAACCACGATCCATTGACGGGTGAGTACCCCCGACCTCGGTAATATGACGAATAAAAAAACGTAAAAATGCAGTCTGTATGCATAGATCGTCCAGCGGAGCGGACGGGTTAGCACTAGTACATACTAGCTGTAGCAAACAATTGGTAATAGTGCAAATGGTTTGAAAGCAGCAAAACTGAGGTAGAAAGACTTTTCCGCACATAAATGGCCCCTGCGGATCTGGAGGAGCCTGGTGGAGATGACTTGGGGAGCTGGTCCTGGTCTGTTCCCCACTATTAGCTCTTCGGTCCAGCAAGTTAGGCACCGCTGGAGCAGTTTCCGGGTGACGACTGCCGATGTCTGCGTCCTTGCGTTCGCGTCGTTTTTTCGCAACTCGGCAGGCTATCTTAAAAAGGAAATGTTTCACATTTCTGAAAGTTGTCCAATGTACGCCGCTTGTGGTGCAAAATATGAAGTATTTGCTGCCGAACACGATTCTGACATTTGTTTTCTCCCAAACAGTGCTCAATTTAATGAAAAAACTTAAGTTTTAGATTTTGGGCTGATTGACGTCATATGAAGGAATTTTCGGAAATAGCGAAAAACCTATTCACGCGCAATTATGCATGACTAGTGTATGGCTAATTGTATAGCCAAATGTAAAACAAGTAATTTACAGTCCAGAGTTTTTTTGCGATCGGCTTCAAACTTACGAGATTTCATAACATCATAGGTACATACCTACATTTTGTTTATATAAGATTTTGTATACCAGTGACCTAAGGTCGGATAATTTTGTTATCTCCCCATTATAAGTGAATAGGAAAATATAGGTACAAATGCTTCCTATTCATAGAATATGCATGGGACCCGGCCAGTTCTTTCAGAAATATGTTTTTTTAGCTTATTCTTGATAAATAGGTGCAATTATTGCTCAGTGACCTATGCAAGGTCATCTTAGGTCATCTGGGGTCATCAGCAAGGTCGTTAAGAAACCGACTGTATCGCCTTCACTGTATATGTGCGTGTGTGTGTGTGTTGTGTGTGCTGCACAACAGCCAAGGTTAGATATACCAGGTGCAGAATACCACTATGTGGACGCTCCTTTAATACATGACATTGAACATTGATAATAACTATTGATAGAACAAAATAGAGACGAAAGCGGATGTCACTTATATGTTGTCTCGGTCGAGCCGCCGTCACCTCATATGCAGCGATGACCTACCTGGGTCACCAAATTACCTGGAACCTCAGGTCAAATTTATCAGCTGACCTAATAGTCACCACTAACATTTTCCAAAAGCGCTTGGAGAAGAAAAACACGATTGACCTCACATATTGTCCTATCTTTATAAGGGCAAATGATATTTGCGAAAGCAGGCTTTTGCCAAACATGGCCTTTTGACCTTTGATCAAACATGGAGCCTTAAGGGAATGTTTCACTTCTCTGAAAGTTTCCAATGTAAACCGCTGAATGTGGTGAAATATTGAAGTAATTGTGGGCCTCCGAAACACGATTCTGACATTTGTTTCCTCACAAACAGTGCTCAATTCATGAAAAACTTAAGTTTTAGTTTTGGTGATTGACGTCATATTGAAGGAATTTTGGATATATAAAAAACCTTCACCGCTGCAATATGTATGACTAGTGTATGGCTAATGTATAGCCAAATGTAATCAAGTCTACTTTCATCATTATTTGATAAAGAGAGCAGATTGACGGAGTCAAACGACAATCGGCTTTACGCGGCTATTCAAATACACTAGGGGCTTATTTTTTGCAGATGTCAAAACCAAACTCAAATTTACTTTCGAATAGACCTCTATGGGTGTTTTAACTTCTACAATACTTAATTTCAATGGAATTCCAACAACTTGGCTATCTCAACTCAAATCTTATGTTAATGTGAAACATTCCCTTTAACATGCATCCTGCTAGAAAGTTAATGTTTTATGAAGAAAGTGGGCCTTGGGGTCAGGAACTTCCGTCAAGGAGAGTCTCTGCCAGACATTTAATGTAATTCATTTATCCCTTTTACTAATTTGCAGAAGCAATTGCAAAACTTGGGTCATGTCGCGAAGCAGCGCGTTTTTTTAAGTTTTTTACTGTGGATAGCAGGATTTTGACTGCTGCAAAGGCTATTTTTACGATAAATTGTTATCTTTACTGTTGTGTCACTATACAATCGTTTCCCCAATCTGCCGGGGATTATTGCAGAGCATCGTCTGGCCTTCAGCCGCAAAGAAGTATGCAAAGAAGGAATGCACGTGTCCGTATATATCAGGCGGACGGAAGAAGGAAAATCAGTACAACGTTGCAGTGTAGCAAAATAAAAGTATGAATGTAACACTGACATCCATTACTACCTAGACCGCCGACTCCAGCGCCGCATACGCCGGGCGGCCCGTTCCCACACTGTGCCAGCTGCTGGGGGGCAGAAAATCGCGAGCGCCATAGGGAGCTAATGTATAAAATGGCCCAAACTTTAAACGGGGCCCTGACTGAGTGCGCGTGAGAAATATGGTGTTAAATAGTATTCATATTATTCGGCTGGAGATTCTAGATTGATCCCAAACAAAAAATTTGTCATTTATATACAATTTTGAATTTATACATTATTTTTCCTATGGCGCTGTTTTGCCCCCCAGTACTGTTGTAGCCTGTACCAAGTGTCGGCACGGCCGCCAGCTGGCGGTTAGCGGTCTAGGTAGTAATGGATGTCGGTGGAATGTAAACAAATGCAATAATGGCGCGCGCGAGGCAAAACACAGCAGAGGAAATAAGCAGGGGCCCGGGAACGATTTCAAAGTTGGGGGGGCAAAGCCAAATTTGGCTAGCCAACTCATTTATTTTTTTCGTCGGATTTCGACTTTTACTTCAACTGGAGCCCTACGGGGATTTTTATAATGAGTGCTAATTTTAAAAAACTTGAAAATTACAATTAATATATTTAGTGCATGACCGATGACTTGCCCTATTGACCATTTTCTTAACTGTAGCGGTGTCTTAACCCGGCAATTGGCTGGGGTCTCAGCTGAACGCCATTGGCAGGGGTGGGGCGTTTTTCGCCCCCTCGTTATCTTCCGAACCAATAACCGCAGCGAGACATGCAAGACGGCAATCGAATAGGTATACACAATAGGTACACACAATATACACAATAGGTAATACTGTCCTTGAATCCGTCAGCAGCATTCGCGACCTTGGTATCATTTTGGACTCCAAATTGACCTTTTCGGACCACGTAAACCACGCTGGTCAATCATGCGAACAGGGGCCCTTGGACTCCTGATCCGATCTTTCAAACAGGATCCAAAGGAGCCAAATCAACTCAAAATCCCTTTTAACTGCCTACTTACGCAAATGTACGTCGATTTTTTAGGAATATGGCACAGTTGTCTGGGCAGGGACAGCAAACCCACACGTCGCGTCGATGGGGTTACAGCATAAATTCCTTCATCTGTTAAACAATCCTCCAACAGATCATGTGAATCACTTCGCATATTCTCTCTTTATCTCGCCACTTTGGCGTTCCTTTTCTTTCATCCAGAAGGACTCAACATGATCTGCTATTTTTAAAAGGACTTTTCACAGGCAAAATCAACTCTGCGGAACTCTTAGGGAAGTTTTATCTGCATGTGCGTGCCCGATCGACGCACACAAAGCCGTCTTTGCCGAGAGTTTTGCCGCGTCAATGTGGTCCTCTCTGGAATAGTATGCCGTGTGACCAGAGAAACCAACCTGTTCTTGGCCAGGTCAATGCGACTTTTCACTCTTGGTTACCTTACTTATAGGGGCCACGTCGTCAAATACAAACAAACGACATGCCTCCACTACCTGGCCATTCGTATGGTGCCACAGAATCACGAACGTTTTTACTGTCACCATTCTTCATTGTAATTTAAAACAATCGTGCTCTTAACCCATGTTTTTTATATGTATTCATATTTGTATTATATGCATTTGTATTCGCATTACTTGTATTTGTATTTCATGTTTATTTTTACGTGTCTTTATATGTTTATTTTTATGGTATTTTAATTCATCCATATTATGTAACATATTTAATCTTATCTGGACTTCACCTGTTAGTGGGCGTGTCAGCCCGTTGGTGATATTTATCAATAAACAAATAAACAAATAAACAAGACGGCAATCGAAAGCTTTCAATAAGACCAGTCTAAAGCGTACGCAATTAAAAAAAAATAGGGTCATATGTCAGGTCACAGTCAGGTAAAAGGTCAAATGTTAGCTATTCGAGTTTTTGGGACATAATTTCCACCCGAAGCCGTATATTGAGACTATTATCGCACAAAGTGCTCTCAAAGGTATGATTCATCACCTGTATAAGCAAAATTTAAATTGTAAGCAAAGGTTAAGGTCAAGTTCAGGTCAAATCAGGTCACTATTGGCTACAGATCATGTGACACATGTTTGATGTGTTATTTTACACATACAATTCGATTGCAGCAGCTTTTTGCACACCTGAAACGATATAAGGTCAAGGTCAGTTCATAAAAGGTCAAAATTAGGAATGGATAAATACAAAAACAAAATGCAATTGTCTTATCCAGTTTTGTCTCAGCAATACAGTGGTATCATTTATTTGTATGTATCTGGTCGAAAAAGCCTCAAAACGTACTTTCAAAAAATGACGTCATGAGGTTTTCATACTTAGAGAGCAATCAATGATTCAGAAATACAGATATTGCTGCTTTGAAATTGGATTCGGGTATTGCACATATGTGGTTCTCTAACACATCTTTCGGTTTTTTGAAAATATAAAAAATGTTGATTCTGAGGGGATTTAGTATTTTTAGGGGGGTTCGTTTTTTATCTTTTTTAATCCGAGATGACAATTTTCTTTCCCTTGTCATTTGCTATCTTTTGACGTCTTGAATTGCGTTTTGCTTAAGGAATGGTCTTTGTATAGCCTGTTAGAGTTTAGCTGATATGTGCGTCAAAGTCGTGTGTAGTGACGTCATTAAATTTAATACAACGCGAACAATTTTAGTTGAAATTGTCTTATTTGTGCACTGAATACGTCAAATTGATGTACATAAGTTAGGGTACCAAAAATGTATCGTTGATAACACTGTTCGTTTATGAGCTATTGTGAAAATCTCTGAGGGGGCGTTTTTCGCCCCCCCCCACACAGCCAATGGCGGGTTAACGTAGAAACAAACGGAAAAAATCGACAGCCATTGAAATTGGCAACTAACGAAATGTCCTAAGACTTGACCTTAGTTTAGGCTCTTTAGGTCATAAAAGTAATATTTTTCTTACTTCTTTTTATCTAATAAAGATCACGCAATACTGTTTACGCCATTGTGTTTGTCTCATCAAGGCGTATTTAAATGTCTTATTTTGTATCACGTTAGGTCAACGTTAAAAAATTAACTCAGGTCAAGGTCAAGTGGTGACCCAAGTAAATCATGCTGCATATCAGGAGACCTGTCTTTTGGCCCACCGACGTTGTATTTGACACAAAACTCATTTGGAAGGCATTTTGACGTTTAACGATCCTGGGGAGTTCGCCACCGCCCCCTCCCCCGGTGGCGACGACCCTGGCTTTTTGCATCAGGTTTATTACACAGAGCCTCGCTGACAAATAAAAAATATCAAGTACACATGAGTAAAAGTGTGATGTTTGCATAATTTTTCATAAAACACACACTTTCGATGTCTTATATATTTGTTTACGGAACGTTAAGATCAGCAACGCCAAGGTTGGGGTGGGGGGTGGGGCGCCGCCTCCGCGGTCTCAAAGTTGGGGGGGGGGGGGCAAGCGCTCCCCGCTGCCCCCCTGTTCCCAGGCCTATGGAATAAGGGCAAGCAATTTAGACTAAGTAAACAAGCACGCACAACATTTACCATATGCGAGATATCCCTTAAACGTTAGCGCACCGCGAGGGCGGTATAAAACATTTCAGCTCAATGTATATTGATCTGGGAAAACATTTCTGCCCCGGGCCGAAATGTTTTCTCAAATATCGTGCAAATAGTATAAACAGTGAAAAAGTGACGCAATTAACTAGAGTTAGAAAAGATTGAAAAGAGTGTATGAATTAGAAAAGAGTGACAGTATGAACTCTATGATTTTATTTATTCACCTTTGTCGCCGAGTTTGAAACCCAAGTATGATGGAAAATATGGCTTCATTTGGTCCATCTCAGTGGCATATGGTAAATTTCATACCACACTTAGGCCGGAATAATTATTTGGGACCTCGGTCCGTGCTTGAATTTCCGTCCTCCACCTTCGGTCTCTGGCGGAATATTCAGCTCGGACCTCGGTCCCAAATAATTATTTTCCCGGCCCCGTGTGGTATGATATATTCCCGAGTTTTTAACTTTCCCAGTTTTCTCCTAGGATCATTGTTTTTCACGTTAAGTACAGGGAACCTGCGGGGGGAGGCATACTTGTATTGAATGTCCCCATATTCCTGCGGGGTGGGGGGTGGGGCATTTTCCCGTGCTGCCCCCTGGATCCGCCAGCGCACCTGACTGCCTTCCACTCAAAATTGTGTGGCGATGTCCAATGCAAAAAATGTTTTTCCAGATAATAATGATTGCATCAAATTGTCGCTGAGCACACAGCTGCACCTCAGTGGTACTCATTTAGTTTGCGTTCTACCACACTCTACGCCTTACAACATGGGCGTCAAAAGCGGGGGAACGGTGAAACGCGTCTCCCGAAACGGGAAGCGTCTCCGCAAACATTTTCGGATTTTAAATTTTTTGCCTCATGGGCGTTGCATGGAAAGAAACGACTTCAAAATGCTGCCGTCCCCCTCCCCTACTTTTGGAAGGTGGGGACGCCCTTTCAATTGGCACATACAAACTACAAAATGCTTAGTTAATTAAGATACCAAATAAGCGTTTTTATACTTACATGCGACAGTAAAGTGGCATTTCCTGCGACCACCGCCTGCTGTCCACATTTTGCTGCGATCCGTCGGCTGTGTTGAGTGTCTGTGTACCCGTTCTTCACAGTCTTCCACCGTCTTCGATGACTGCAGACCGACTGACCGACCACACTGACCGATTGACCCACGAGCTTAACACGACCCCTCTGACCCCTCTGACCCCTCTGACCCCTCTGACCCCTCTGACCCCTCTGACCCCTCTGACCCCTCTGACCCTCTGACACCCTCTGACCTCTCTGATGACCCGCTGACCTGCTGACACGGATCACCAGCCCACACGTCTGTCTCTGATCCNTCGACGGGTGCGGCGCGGTCCACAGAGCGGCGACTGGCGGAGCTGGCCGCTCATCTGCGACAGAAGGACGCCGCCGACCCGTCGGCTGCTCAGAGCATCGTGCTCAACTCCACCGCCGAGTTCTGCCGATCGCTCGGAGATATACCCACTTACGGCATGGCAGGTATGCGCTCAGTCATACCATTACGGTCTGATATGTACCCATATACGGCATTCAGAGTAGAAATACAATCATATCATGCCAATTATCCCATGCTAGACCAGAGGAGCTAGGCAATGTCATCTTATCGACATCCTCCCCTGTCTCTCGCCGGGCAGGTATCGTATCGCTCCACCCCATCCGTACACCTACCTTGTAGGTCACGCCACCACCAGTAACACGTGCCCCCCCGCTCTCCCTCTGTACTGTCCATGTACCGTGACCGAGTGGGCCGACTCCCCCCCGCCCCCAGTACCGTCCCACGAGTGTCTGACTCGTCTCCCCCGCCCCAATACCGTGATGAGTGGTCTGACCTCCCCGCCCCTCCCCAGGTAATCGGGATGAGTGGTCTGACCTCCCCCGCCCCCAGGTAACCGTGATGAGTGGTCTGACCTCCCCCAGGTAACGTGTAGTGTCTGACTCCCCGCCCCTCCCCCAGGTAACCGTGATCGGGGCGAACTTCCCCCGTCCCTCACCCCAGTAACCGCTGCCGAGTGGTCTGACCTCACCCCCCCCCCCCAGTAAACAAGTATGATGGTCTGACCTCCCGCCCCCCCAGGTAGACGTGATGAGTGGTCTGACCTCCCCGCCCTCCCAGGTACGTGAGAGTGGTCTACCTCCCCGCCCTCCCCCAGGTAACCGTGATGAGTGGTCTGACTTCCCCCGCCCCTCCCCCAGGTAACCGTGACGAGTGGTCTGACCTCCCCCGCCCCCCCAGGTACCGTGGAGGAAGTGTTCGTACCTCCCCACCCCTCCCCTAGGTAGACCGTGATGATGCTGACTCCCCGTCTGCCTCGCAGCGTAACCGTGATGAGTGGTCTGACCTCCCCCTCCCCCTCCCCCGCCCTCCCCCGCCCTCCCCAGGACGTGAGAGTGGTGACCTCGCCCGCCCTCCCCCGTAAACCGTGACGAGTGGCTGACCTGCCCCCCCCCTCCCAGGTAACCGTGATGAGTGGTCTGACTCCCGCCCTCCCCCAGGTAACCGTGACGAGTGGTCGACCTCCCCCTGCCCTCCCCAGGAACCGTGTTGATGGCTGACCTCCCCGCCCCTCCCCAGTAAACCGTGACGAGTGGTCTGACCTCCGCCCGCCCTTCCCCCAGTACGTGAGAGTGGGCTGACCTCCCCGCCCTCCCCAGGTAAACCGTGATGATGTGCTGACCCCCGCGCCCTTCCCCAGGTAACCGTGACGAGTGGTCTGACTCCCCCGCCCTCCCCCAGGTAACCGTGACGAGTGATCTGACCTCCCCGCCCATCCCCCAGTAACGTGATATGTCGACCTCGTTCCCGCCCCTCCCCCCAGGTAACCGTGATGAGTGGTCTGCCTCCCCCAGGTACCGTGACGAGTGGTCGACCTCCCCCAGGTAACCGGATGAGTGTGCTGACCCCCCCAGGTAACCGTGATGAGTGGTCTGACCTCCCCCACCCCTCCTCCAGGTAATCGTGATGACGAGGCGGAGGAGATTGCCAGTCTGGAGCGGGAACTGGCCGAGGAGCGGCTCCGGACAGACCTGGCCCGCGCCGCTGAGGGGGGCACCTGGGAGGAGGTCGGTCCGGACGAGACTGCAGGGCCCTCCGAGAAAGACGCCGAGAGGTCGGCCATTCTGGAGGACGAGCCCGAGGTCGGCTCAGGACTGGCCGGAGCGCTCAAACTGGCCATGAACAAGGGATATGTGGACTTGGACGATATGGGGAAGAAGGTGAGATAAGCGGCGGGATGGCAGCGGGTGGGGTGGGGGAGAGGGCGGGGTATTTTGGTACGGGAAGGGAGAGGGGGATATGGGGCAGTTTTTCTCGATGAGCCTGACTGGCTGTTCTGTTGCGGATTGACATGAGTTAGGTGTATTTCATGAGATGTCCGACAGGTAGACGTGTCCTAGGATTGCTTTAGAGCCAGGGTGCAGAGTGGAAAATTCAGACTGGAAATAAGGAAACAGAGTAGAAAATTATACCTCAAAAGGAGCCTTTTTCAAGAATATACCCATCTATCAAAGAAAACTTGATCAATTCTCTGTCTTTTTACATATAAAAATAAATGAGTGAAAAATAATGTCAAAGGTGAAAAAAGGTGGAAAATAACCCTTCAAATTGGGCAAAAGGAGTGGAATATTTTGTATTGTATGGTGGCGCTATACACCCGAAATTCCCAATCCTAGGACACTGCGGCGACATGAGCTCGCTTGGCGTCATTTGACGCCAGAGAGCGGATGGAACTTTCTCAGTCGCTTCCGTTTTCTATGTTCTCGGCACTGGTGCTTACCGGTGAAGTTATTTCAGCATGATGTCACGGCGTGGAAGTCCATAGTGCAATAAGTCTGTTCGTCTGACCGACCGGACCTACCCACTACGCAGTCAGATCGGCGACCTGACCTGCTCTTTCCCCAGGGCGTCTGACCTGACCTGCTGTCCTCCCCAGGGTGTCTGATCCCTCCCCAGGGCGTCTGATCCCTCCCCAGGGCGTCTGATCACCTCCCCAGGGCGCCTGATCCCTCCCCAGGGCGCCTGATCCCTCCCCAGGGCGCCTGATCCCTCCTCAGGGCTCCTGATCCCTCCCCAGGGCGTCTGATCTGACCCGCTCTCTCTCTCTCCTCTCCCCAGGGCGCCAGTCAACAGGTGCTGGCCCACCTGCGAGCGCAAAACTACGCCATAGAAGACAAGAGCGGCATTGAAGACGATCGTCGCGGCCGTGGCGGCGGCGGCAACTTCGGCGGCGGCGGCGGCGGCCCGGTCACCGAGTTCAGGGACAAGGCCAACTACAAGCCCGAGGTGAAGCTGGAGTATATCGACGACCTGGGCCGCCTGCTCAGCTCCAAGGAGGCTTTCAGGTACGCTGCTGCGGGGAGTCAGCTGTAGATCGGCAGCGAGCGATGCGCTGTGGTGGCTGTCCTGTAGGAGACTGAGATATTAATTCGTCTTCGCCTTCGCTAGGGCCACATCTATTTTCCCAAAGTGTCTTCTTTTCTGTTCGATCTGCAACAGCAGCCGTTCGAACTGTTCTCGAGCATATGTATCATGTACCCCTCGCTCGGTAATTAGTGTCCATTTCTGTGCACCTCTTTGGGTTCGGTGTGTTCTCTCACACGCGTCCCTCTCTCCTGTTACCTGTACCCGCCAGGTACCTGTCCCACAAGTTCCACGGCAAGGGCTCTGGCAAGATGAAGACTGAGAAGCGTGAGAAGAAGATCCAGGAGAGCCTGCTGATGGCGCAGATGAACTCGACGGACACGCCGCTCAACACGCTGTCCCGGCTGCAGGACAAGCAGAAGGAGCTGCAGTCGCCCTACGTGGTGCTCAGCGGAGGGGCCAAGCTGCTCGGCAGCGGCGTCAGGTTAGTACCAAGGGGGGGGCAGAGTGAACAGGGGAGGGTTATACCAGGGGTGCAGAGTGAGCGAAGGAAGGTTAGTACAGGGAACAAGGGGGCAGGGGAAGGTCGTCAACACCAGGGGAGCTGGAAGGAAAAGGTTAGTCACTGGAGTAACGGTAGTCAGGCAGTGTCGCCCGACGGGGTACTGAGCGGGATCAAACTGCTGGGCAGTGATGCCCAGTGTCGATCCTAGGAGAGGGAGGGGTCGCAGTAAGAGGTGTAGGAGGGGGAGGGGCAGCGCCGGGGTGGAAAAAGCAGTAGCCTCACGCGGGGAGGCGAGTGGGAAGGTAGTTATTCGCGATCATGATCGGCACCGGGAACAGGGGACTACCAGAGAGTAGCACGGGAGGGAAAGGAAATCAGTTCCGCATGCATTCGCCTACACACTCGACCTTTTCTGTGTGCTTTCAGGGAATACAAACATTGACGCGGCTAGCCGCGGCGTTCCGTAGTGCTTCTGATTACGGATCGGCACGCCGGCGGAGGCCGACCACACTACGCTGCAGGATCCACATCCATGGAGCCTCGTGCTGTTGGGGCACGGGAGTCCACACTCGTCATCATGGTGCTCCTCTGTGCTCATTAGGCCACCGCCAGTCACCACTCACCAGAACTCGCAACATGTGTCTCTGGACGAGTGATCCGACTGGCAGACCATGTACGTCCATCTTGCGTCGCCACTGATGACTCATCCCGGGCGAGATCGTTCCTTCCGTCGGACTGCGCCGTCTCGACACCGGCCGAGCGGCGCGACGCGACCTTCGGGCAGGAGCAGACGTGCGCAGCTGTGTGCCAGTGGACCCGACAGGCGGAAGGGACCGTCTATTCTGCCACTCCGAGTCGAGGGTGCGCCGGCCTGTCTGCTGCGATGGCATATGTCTGAGTTCCGTAGTCGTACCGAAACTGCGGCGGAACACGACGGGACGATGTGCGCAGACAACTAACCGTGCAGTCTAGCTCGTCTCCGCTCGAGGCGCGGAGTGTGTCCTGAGAGGAGGCCTCGAGAGCTGCTGTTCCGAGGTGTCCGAAGCATCCTGCTCCGATAGTGTACCACAACCGACGCTCTTGAAGTGTCACCTCTCTACATTCTGTGATGCCGGCTATATACACTCAACCGACGCTCTTGAAGTGTCACCTCTCTACACTCTGTGATGCCGGCTATATACACTGAACCGACGCTCTTGAAGTGTCACCTCTCTACATTCTGTGATGCCGGCTATATACACTAAAAAACAACAGCCGGGCGTTTCCGAGCCGACCGGCGTGATCGCGAACTGAGTAGTGAAAAAATTACACGGCTCGACTGCGTCAAGTGGTGCAGCTGTCACTGACGTGGCTCTCTGGGTCGGGCACTGCGCTGTCTCATCTTTGCGCATATATTATGCTATTTTATTGACACGATGTGTTTATTGCTAGTTGCTACACATCACGATACGTTCGTTGTTACACATATGTACATGGTATGATAGCTGCACTTCATACACACAATGGACATGAACACTGATATAAATCTAAAAAGGTACCAAAACGACTTGTGTCTGGTTAACATGGAAGACACGGCGGCAGCGGCGAAAATCAACGTACAAACGTTATCACACAAACCCTGTACTATCGTTACACAGTGTGACACCACTGAGATAAAGCTATCGTAAATCTCATATACACACAACTACACATTATGGCGATATATTCTTACTGCGACCGGCAATGCATGAGAGTCGAGACTGCTGCGAAAAGTCAAAACGGCGGATCGCAGCGTTTGTTTGGCACACTTCAGCTTTCAAAATCTCCCACGAGATGGCGGCCGTCACCGCGCCGACTGCCGAATATAGAGCGTCGAGTTGAACTGAGACCGTACCTCTCCAGTCACGATCCGCGTCTTGAAGTGCGTCATCAACCGACCTGCCAACAAACGTGTCTGTGGTCAGACTCAGAGCGTGGCGGCGCGTGGTCTTCAGACGGCCCTCGGGCGCCGTATAACCAGATGGCAGTGGTGGCGCCTGTAAGCCACAATCATCATCAGATTACCCTCGGCGACTCCATGGACCTTGGATGCGCCGACAAGTTTACCCGACACCCAACAAACCAGCTACAGCAAAATATATAATCAATAATAGTTCGATAGTAATCACACCAGCAAGGCGCTGTAGTTGGCGATGAACAAGTGAGCGCGAAGGAAATGTATGTGAATTTCAACTCGATCCGGCAAGTCATTTCTGAGATACAAAAAAGGGTGGACACGTGCGCACGCACAGAGACATCCCACCCATGGCTTTTGGAAAGGCGGCAGCTGAGAGGTACCTAACCACGTGCCAAATTCGAACACATCGACTCAGCCGTTACTGAGGTATATCATGCGGGTGTGCACGTGCAAAGGCACCACACCCCTGACTTTTGGAAAGGCGGCGGCCGAGAGGTATCTAACCACACAACAATTTAGAACACAATCGGCTAAGCCATTCCTGAGATATAAAATAGGGTGTGCACGTGCGAAGTGCAGAGGCACCCCACCCCTGAATTGTGGGAAACTGGTGTTCCTAACCGCACACTGAATTTGCACACAAGCGGCCGAGCCATTGCGGAGTTTTGCGGAAAAACACTTCAACACCCCTTGCGCGGCACGCACCACACGCAGTGGTAGTCACCAACATGAGTCGACACTGGTCTTAAAAAGAGGAGGGGTTGGATGTGGCTGCTCAGCAAAGAAGAACGAAATCAATCAATCGGACGTGCGGTTGCAAGGATATAAGCTTCTCAAAAGCGTCGCCGCGGGTCGGGTTGGGCCGAGCCGCTCATATTCAGACTTGTCACATATACCACGGTAGGACGAGCGAACGCTTCGCGCTCGCTCGTAACAATGCTGGTATTACACCCATTCCTTAGAGGGCTGTGGAGTTTACAAGTCAGCTGGGCCTGATACCACCGCAGATCCTAACGACATTCCCGCAGAGCGGCACGTCTTTAACATACAGCCTGTCCCGCAGCGCCCGCCTCACCAGTCCAGGTGGTGACATTCGTGACGACGTATCCCTCGCAGCGGCGGTCAGCAGAGCAGAGGGCGGCCGCCTCGTGCGGACCCGACACAGACAGCCAGCAGCGACCGAGCTCGGACGACTCGGCGCAGCGGTAGTTGTGACCGGGCAGAGTGGCGTTCGGCACCGGCTCGTACACCGCTGGAGGGTCAGGGGAGGGGCACAGGTCAGGTCAGGTCACGGTGTATCATGTCATGACTGTATCGGCTCGTACACCGCAAGAGGGTCAGGGGAGGGGCACAGGTCAGGTCAGGTCACGGTGTATCATGTCATGACTGTGACAGTCACATGACCGGTCATGCGAGTCACAGGGCAGACGTCACCGTGTCCGGTCAGGTCACCTTGTGGCCAACCACAAGGTACGGTCACAGGGCACAGTTACTAGGTGGGATGCCTTCTAAAGATACGAATCCAGAGTCATGATGATGATGATTGGGGGTTTAGGGCGGACCGACAACGAAGGTCACATGGCGCCCAAAATAACGAAATAAAAGACTAAATAAAGACGATGCGATAAAGTTACCCATTGTCCGTACTCGACCCAGGGTGACCCCCTCCCCTCCGTACCTGAGCCGGTGTCGGTCACGCCGTATCCGTGCCTCTGGAACAGAGTGAGCAGCTCGCCCGCCTGGCGACTGAGCGCGGTGGCGCTGCGGTCGGCCGCAGAGAAGGCGACCAGCAGCGCGGCCACGCTGCTGTTCAGATGGCCCGGCACCCCCTGCTCCAGCAGCGGGGCCAGCAGGTGGTCCGACGCCAACACCTGGTTACGGCGCGCGTTGTAGCCCTGCGACAAACACGGAAACCGGGCGAGTGCTAGTTTTCGAAGCGAGATGTTTCTCAGGAATCCGTATACCGACATTGCGTTAAAATGCCACATTATGGAGATATATATTAGCGACAACTACTGACTATCCGCATTCCTCACGGTTATCGACTCATGAACGATAACCGATAACCGCGATCTGACGGGATTCACAGATGTGCACATTTTACTGAAATCTTTCAGCCAGAGAAGCAGCGATGGCGACGTACACTAGAGCGAGGGCCCGTGTTCGCTGCGTCTCGACTGACCTGACACCTGCCGGCGGTGCACCGCACGAGCGCGGCAGAGGCGGCGGCCGGCGGCGGCAGCAGGCACTCCTCTGGCCTCTGACAGCGCGGCTCCTCCAGCTGCAGGTCATCCAAGTCGGTCAGCTTCAGCCTGCCGTCCCTGACGAGGAACTGCTCCAGCCGGAGGTCAGCGATGGCGGCCGGACCGAGCGGCGACGACGCCAGGTAGCGGAGCAGCTCGACGGCGTCGAGCGCCAGCCGCAGCCGGCGCTCCCAGGAGAGCTGCAGCAGCGCCAGCCGGTGCAGAGGCTCCCCCAGCTCCGTCACCACGGCCACCACGCTGCTCTCGCCGCGGCCCAGCGACAGGCAGAAGCCGTACAGCTGCGGACAACGGGGACAACACGACAACACGTCAGTTAGTACCGCCGAGACTGAGAGATGCCGAGTATCAGTGGAGCCAGGTAACCAGCGTGGAGTGGATTCAGAGGTAACCCAGCAATCCCCTGACGTATCATGAGGTAAAATAACTCTTGTCACAATCACTTATCACATATATGCATTTAATTATGCATGTTAGTTAATTCATCAGATCACGAATGAATAAATGAATGAATAGATGGATGGATGGATGGATGAATGAATGAATGAATGAATGAATGAATGAGTAAATGAACAAAGACAATGATTGTGGCAGAGTATGCAGAAGGTTCCTGTCCCATGAAACAAGCACATTGTCGTTTTGTCGCTTGCCACGGTCCGTGAACCAGCTCTGTGAGAAGCTGCCTTCTACTGTCACTAATTTGTTTGGGGCAAAGCTAGCTTTCAAAAAGCAGGCGAAGGTATTCATGGCTAGCATGTGATTGATTTGATGGTTCTCGTTTTATATTGTGACTGCGTATTTGTATTGATATTTATTTAGGTGATTAGGAAATGTTACATGACTCCGTCCGTAACTGGGTCCGCCTGTTGACGGTTTGAACAGAATACATTGTATAGAGGCCGGCACCATGAAGGAGCGACAAAGCTTCGCGACCATTCACACAACAACACCATCAGCTCAGCAGCCAGGCGGCCACGTCCAGCAGCCCGCTCGGTACCCCTCACCTCTATAATGTTAGGATGCCTCATCTGATGCAGCAGGCGCACCTCCCTGTACATCTTCTCCGCCGTCCTCCGGTAGCAGTCTGTATAGTTCGTCCCCGCCTCCCTACACTCCCTCATGTCCCTGCCCTCCACATTCACCGTCTTCACCGCGGCCGACCGGCCCTCGTACGTCGCAGCAAACACCTCCTTGCTCCAGCCGAAGCCGAGCCGCGGTCCCACCGCCAGCGTCGGGAAGTCAGCGCATGTGAACACGGAGCGCCGCTGGCCGCTGCTGCTGACTGTATTCTGCAGCCGCTGCAGGAACGCGTCGGCGCCGCCGAGCGGCTTACGGGCCGGCTGGGCGGCCAGCTGGCGCCACTGGCGCTGCTCCTGCAGCTCCCGCTGCCGCTGCTCCCAGTACACCTTCAGCACCACCACGTTGGCCACGAGGAAGACGAGGACGTAGGCCACGACGAAGGCGGTCAGGTGCGACACACGGATGACGTGCACGCAGCGCGATAGATGCACCCTGCAGCCCATCGCTGGCGAGTGAGGCGGGGCGTGGTCATGGAGCCAGCAGCCAATCAAGGAAACGGAGACCGCGCCAGCAGCCATCAAAAGCGGACGAAGACGCGCAGCAGCCAATCAGAAAGCCGACGGAGACGGCCGAGCTAGCCAGATCAGGAAGGGACGGAGACTGCGCCAGCAAGCCAATCAGAGGGACGGAGACGCGCCAGCAGCCAATCAGAAGGGACGGAGACGCGCCAGCAGCCAATCAGAAGGGACGGAGACGCGTCCACACGATGTTCTATCCACACGATGCTCTGTCCACACGATGTTCTTGACCTGCAACAAACGAGGTATGAGGGTAACTATGGTTGTTAGAGTAAAAGCAGTTGGTAACAAAAACAAATATAAATTACAGATCTGAGAAGATTTTGAAGTCAAGAAAGTGGGGGGGGGCAGGTTGACTAGTAACCACAGATACAGGTTTGCCCTGCCGCTGCCCCCTTGATATGATATTTTTACTTTTTTAAATTTAGTCTAAATGTTTTGTATAGATGGCTTTCCAAGGTCAGGACCCATGCTAAGCAGAGCTTGTTGTGCTGGTCCTGACCTCACCACTCGATCGTGCAATTCCTGTAGGCCGGCAGAATTTAGTGACAAAAGTTTGACGTGCCTGACATACCTGGTGGAATTCTAACAAATCCTTTTAAAATTGTGTAGTATCTGTGGTATGGATCTTGGTGAATTCTGGATATTTATAAACTGATACTATGATCTCAGTAGAACTGGGATCAAGCTTAATCAATGAATCTGTTCCCGAGATCCGCACATGTCAGGTATAGGGACAAACCCAAGAAGGGGGAGCATGGCCCACTGAGCACATAGGCGTAGGAGCCGGGGGCGCCCAACATTTTCGGATTTTAACCTTACGCCTAAGGACGGTGCATGGAAAGAATGGACTTCAAAATGCCTTTTGCCCCCCAACTTCAAATGAGTTCCTACGCCCCTGACTGAGCAAAATCAATTTACACTAAATAAAATGTGATTCTCTGACGATCCCTCCCCTCCACCTTTCCTACGTTCAACAACATTAACTGAGGAGCAAAATTTGACACTATCAACCTTTGACGTGCCCCCCCCCCATGATAAATATCCTGTTGTGTTGCCCCCACCAAAATATCCTAGCGACACCACTGAGCTTAACCAAAAACAATTAAATATAACCCATGCATAATAAACACACAGAAATGAATGCACACGTGTCTTATCAATAAGATCAGTAATTTTCACAAACTTGAACTGAAACTTACCTACCTTGACCTGTTGCGGGCACAACCCAAAATCCAAGGCCCTTCGCTGACTCAACAGCACGGCAATCACCACGGTAGATAAAAATAAGCAATCGCAAAGCTATATAACAATTAATTTGAATTAGGAAAAATACGCTTAGAATCTTCTTATTGTTATTGTTGATATTTTTTCGAGTCGACAGTCAGGGAGAGCGCGCCGAGTTTGTCTTGCACTCGCGTCCGCCACCTGGCGGGCATTATTAGAACTATTGACAGCAAGGATTGGGCGGCTATGAGCAAGCCACCTATCATCCATTTGTTTTCGCTGAAGCCCAAGCCACAGCCCGAAACATTGTATACTGATTATTGTAGCAAATCGCTCTATGATAGGAACATGCCTCACCTGAACACGTTAATGGGATGCAAACATATAATTATCTTCCCATGCATGCTAAACATAGATATGATGCTGAAGATTGATGCAACATTGCAAAAAACGTTCGAGTCGAGGTACCTTCTGGGTAGTTTGAGAAGTCAGAAGCATCAAAAGGTCTGTCACTAATTATAATAATACAACAAAACTTCCACAATTCGTTTCCTCGTTGTGGCATGTTTTCAACCACCTCGTTTCGTTGGATGTCAATCAAAACAGCCTGAACAAGATAATGTTCGATGACACGAATCAGTGAGTAGTAACCAGTCTTGCAGATCGATTTACCTTACAATACAATCAAATGTACCTTATGCCTATGCAGACCGGAGAGAGATGAGCTACAAACTTGCACGTAGTCAAAAACCTGAACGAATGCAGATGACTTTTATTCAGTTCACACTTCACAAAATGTTGAACCGACTGCCACCTAAAATACATCTACAGTACACGCGATTTAAAAGACTCGACGCAGAAACATAATTTACAACAGTATCACTGACTAAAGCGCAATGTAACGACGAAAGACTAACACTAGCAGTACGCATAACGCCGCTAGATGGCGTTCGGTGCGCTTCGCCATAGACGGCGCAGCGGAATACAGCCCGGTACAAACGCCCGATCCTCGCAAACTTTGCGCGTCAGACCTGTGCCACACCGCCAGCACATATCACATTCACATGTCACACACGCGTGTCGGGTGATTCCGCTTCACATCAACCGACAACCCCGACACGCGTACAATTTGGACACCGCTCCACTCTGCCGCCTGGCGGTATCGTTCAGAAGTACGGCCGTAAAACGAACTCCATGCTCCGCGGCCGGCGTCAGCTCTATACGGTCGGCGATTCGTCAACTCGTAATCTCGGCGTCTAGGCGACGGGGTTTCAGGCGAGGGGTCCGATGAGCTGCGCATGAGAGGATTCGTTGTGTTGGCATTACCGGCAGAAGTGCGGCATCTCCGTCTTCTGCCGCTTCCGCGACTTCATGCCGGAGAAGAACTCCTGGATGTCCTCCTCTCGGACCACTTTCTTGCTCTCGGCGAACTTCTTCAGGTAACTCATCAGCTCAGACTTCAGATCATTGTACTCTGAAACAGGCAGAACAGAAAGGTGACATCCCATGGTTCTTAGCCCTGCAAGACCAAAACACGAGCAACCTTCCACCAACAGCTTATGTCTCACATCGAAGGCGAATAACGAAGGCAGCACTGGTTGATAACAAAATACCCCACGTCTCTCAGTGCTCGCCACAGAAAACGTCTTGCTAACCTCATCCATCCCATCCCCGGCGACCTCAGCAGTCACGAGACTCGTCATTCCGTCCAGACCTTTCCCCGTCCGAGAACACCAGAAGCGTCAGCTCAGCTCACCATGTACCACCTCCAGCTGCTGGACACGATCCATGTTCTCCAGCGCCTGCATGCCGGCGGCGTAGCTGCCGGCGCCGCGGCGGCCACGCGCCTCGTACGCCGCCACCGTGTCCTCCTCGTCCAACAGGAACTCGACACTGGAGGAGCGGTACACCGCCTGACAGGGGGGTCAGTATATCGCCTCGTACGCCACCATCGAGTCCTCCTCGTCCAATACTCCACAGAAGAGGATCGGAACATCGCCTGACGGTCGGACGGGGGAAGGGGGGCAGAGCTGGGGAGGTGGGTGGTGCGGTCCCCAGCATCGGCGGATGCAGACGCAGCGCTCAGAGAAGTAGGGTAAGAGTTGACCGTAGAACATAACGCTGCTTTTCTTAACTACCGTACTTTATGAAGTGACCCAAAATGTGTCGATTTGGGTGGAAAGCGACACCCAGATGTGAATAATTTTCCACTTTCATCCACATTTTTTAGATAATTTTCCACTCCATGGGAAATACGGAAACATGTACACGCTTTTTAAAGGATAGCCGCATATATTTATTGAGTTTTGCGTCACAACATAGTTGGGATGATTCTATTTTCATCTTATTTTCTACTCCCACAGTCTTTTGGAGTTTCTATTTTCCACTCCGACACCTAAGCCAGAAATGACTGTTGGGACACTGAAGAAAAGTAAGTTAGTTATGACAGAACACACCAGCATCAAATATCACAACAGTAAACTGACACAAGATTAAAATTGCTTGAAGCAGCTCCAACACTTGTACGTTATATCTATTCAACGCATTTTGCTTTCCTCGACCCCAGTCTACCGATATTCATCAGCGTTAATGCGTATGTGGCTCTCGTTCCCTCCCTCCCCCCGCCGCAATAGAGCTGGAAATTACTGCCGGTACCTTGCAGTCGTCACAGGTGCAGAGCAGTTTCCGCCAGCCCTGCTTCCAGAACAGCGCCCCCTTGGCCTTCGACGGCGACGATGGCGCTCCGGACGGCAGACGGCAGGCCGTCTTCTGTCGACACACGCACACGCACAGATACAATACGGTACACACACGACGCGGCACATCGACACACCAGGGATGGAGCACGCTGGCTAGGCTGAAACGGTGCGCGGCCGCTCAGCAAGAGGAGCACAGGAGACTGGCTATGAACCGGCGGATTCCGGCTATGCAAGGTGACAAACAACTTTAATGGAGCAAAATAATCCAATTTTGCACCGTGCCGGGTTGAATCCCGGGCGAAAGGTTTCTTATCCAATGGTCATATACAGCACTTGACGCCCGATTGCCGTCCATGAACCGCCATTGCGATATGATTTATGGTGATTATGATGAATATGAATATGATCGACGTCCGTT
This sequence comes from Semibalanus balanoides, assembly GCA_014673585.1. Classification (NCBI taxonomy): domain Eukaryota; kingdom Metazoa; phylum Arthropoda; class Thecostraca; order Balanomorpha; family Balanidae; genus Semibalanus; species Semibalanus balanoides. The sequence goes on from VOPJ01005868.1 coordinate 32,998, forward strand.
ATTACGATGGCATGGCAATCCTCCAAGCAAAGTTACCGGGTGGCTAGATGGCCACCAAGTTTATGGATGTCGTTCCGGTCCATATTGGCCCATTCCGGTGATGATGATTGGGCGCTTTCGGGCGCCGCAGCTGCTGCAGTTATAACATTTATGTATTCTTAAAAAGGCTACTTTGGTCGCATACATGAGATATGACAGCCATATCCCGCCCCCCCAAAAAAACAAACAAAAAAACAACAACAACAGAAGGCAAAATACTGCGCAAAGGAGGGCTCACATCGGTTAAACCAAAGAAGGTATTGGCGAATCAAGCCTATTGCCACAAATAACCTCAGCGAATCTGCTTCACTGTGTGTCTGTGTGTCTGTACGTGTACGTGTGCAAGTGTGTGCCAAGCGCACGCGCGCACACGAGAGAAAGTCACGACTCATGCAATTTTCAGTTGCGTACCTAGCTTAAGTTAACACTAACATTTTTGCAGATTTTGGGAAAATGAATATCTATATCCACATATATAAAAAATATTTTGACCGTGCGTGCGTGCGTGCGTGCGTGTGTTATCGTCTGAAGCTTTTTGGCGAGGCCGCTGCGCCGAAACGGTGAGAGATGCA
>VOPJ01005869.1:0-14001 GCA_014673585.1 Semibalanus balanoides
GCCCAGTGTGCTGGAGAGCCTGGTGCCTGGGATTCCTCAGCGCATGCGTGATTGCATTGCTGTGAAGAGTGGCTACATTGGCAAATAAATGGCAAAACGTCAGCTAGCTTTGTGTTTCGATACGAGCGGAAAACACGATGTCCGGATAATTTGGTAACACCCTGTACATGGAGTAGAACCATCAAACTACAGGACAGGTAGGTTCTATAACTATCTACATTTTCTGAAATTTAGGCGACGTTTGGTCAATATTTTACAGGTCAAACGAGGTCACGAAGGTCAAATCTGGCCAAATGTCACCATTTTGGGAATTTGACCTCTGTTGCGTCACAAGTTACCAGCAACATGTCTAAAATTAAGTACGGGGATGAAAATGGACATTGGATATCGAATGGTGCTTTATTCGTCCCGATCTGACTGTTGGTTCTGAAGATATCATATCACTTCGCCGACTTCGATCTAGTTTGGCGCATATTATTATTCCAAATCCGTATAACTTAAAAACTCATCGACAAATGTTTTTTTACGTCCAAACGATCTGCATTATCTTGCTGTAAATAACGCAAAAATCGCCCATTCTGTTCAATTGGCATATTCTGCCCTATCTTGCTAGCATAGCACCTGGATGGTAGACAACCCCGTACTGGTTGCGACCGTCCGGTTTAGAGCATAGCCCTGGATGTAGACAACCCGTACTGGCTTGGCTGCCGTCCGGCACAGCATAGCAGCTGTATGGTAGACCAACCCGCACTGCTTGGCGGGCCGTCGCGGTACAGCAAGCACCTGATGGTAGGCAACCGCACTGCTTGGCTTGCCGTCCGGTACAGCAATAGCACCCTGGATGGTAGACAACCCGCACTGCTTGGCGCCGTCCGGCAACAGCCAATAGCACCTGGATGGTAGACAACCGCACTGCTTGGCGGCCCGTCCGGCACAGCATAGCAACCTGGATGGTAGACAACGCGTACTGCTTGGCGCCGTCGCACAGCAAGCACCTGGATGGTAGAACAACCACCCACTGCTTGGCGGCGTCCGGCACAGCCATAGCACCTGGATGGTAAGGCCAACCCGCACTTGCTTGGCTGCCGTCCGGCACAGCATAGCACCTGGATGGTAGACAACCCGCACTGCTTGGCGGCCGTCCGGTAGAGCATAGCACCTGGATGGTAGACAACCGCACTGCTTGGCGGCCGTCCGGTACAGCATAGCACCTCTGGATAGGTAGACAACCCGTACTGCTTGGCGGCCGTCCGGTACAGCATAGCACCTGGATGGCAGAAAACCCGTACTGCTTGGCGGCCGTCCGGCAGTTCCTGAGAGGAAGGCTGACCCGGAGCACTCTATCTGAAGCCCGCCACCTATCATCAGTTGGCAGTGTTTACTTAGAAGGAAATCAGTGGTACAGGGTGTCCGGAAAACAAATACTCTTGGATATTAGCTCGTGCTTCAATATGCACGTGCCCATTTTTCGGAACTTGTGTTCGTAGTTTGGAATGTGAAAAAATCGATGAACACATAAAAAGCCCTTTGAGATGTTGTCTCATATGAAAAAGGCGTTTTGTGCGAAGGGTTACATTTCAGAAGCCTCCCAAAAATTGTCAAAATATTTAGTTTCAATTTCAACGCCTGGAAAACTGTCTAAATTTGTATTAAGCTGCTAATGTGTTGCACAATTAATTTGAAGACCGGACGGGACATTTCCCTTTATGGTCTGTTTTGTTGTTTGTTTCAGCGTTCTATGTCCAATAGTTTCCGAGCACCGATGTTTTACTAAAAGTTATATGTGTATCATTTTAACCCTCGCCCGGTGGATCCCAGCAACCTCCCTCGTTTTTTCCCAAATTATTCACGTAGTTTGAAACCGATCACGATGAAACTTTCAGTACCCTACTTTTGAACAATTTGACACATACTCCGAAAATTTTGAACTTTCAACTTTCATGATCTGTTTCAACCTATGACCTGTTTCTCAAGGTCATGGCAGGCCAAACTGGCGTCCCGTAGTATCAATCCTTGTTACAGTGTGGCAGTTTCCGAGTGTTTGACGTTCAGAGCAAATGCAAAATGTATTTCTAGGTGAACAGGTGTGTCTGCTGCTGAGATTGTGACCTCGACTGACCTTTTCTGAGGTCAACCCGAGTCACTGACGCACCGATGACCTCCGATGAGTTTTTTTGGCTTCTGGCCGCTTCTATGACAGCTTTTGACGCTGATTTCAAATCTTAGAGCAATTTGACATAATTATAAGTTGCACTGGGGTCATGCGCTTCCAAATGTCAGCCGAGGTCGCTGACCTCAGATGACCTGCCATTATATATTTGGAATTTGGCAGTTTTTAAGTCATTTTTGACGCTGATTTCAATTGGCATGTATTAGGCATACTATGTTCCTGTACCATTTTGGCTCGATCAGTAGGTACTCAATTTTCACACATTTACGATTTGTGACATTATGATCTTTGACATGACCTCAGAGGTCACCTATTGGCCCAGAACCTTAAAATAATATGTCAATGGCAGCTCTCGTCACAAGCAACACGATCGTTTTTGAATCGAAGCTCTAGCTCAATTAGGGGCGAAACACCAAGGGGGTCTTACCATTCCCCCCTACCCGGACACGGAGTGAATTTGCCCTACCCGGGCGAGGGTTAATGGTCATTACTTGCCACGTGAGACGTGTTTCGGTCTGAGCGACATGTAATACGACAGGCTAATCTGTATTCTATCAGAGCGTGTTTATTGCATGTCGCTGCTACCCTCCGTTGCCAAGCTATCGGTCCGGGATCCACACGGAGGTTGTCCGTCTTTCGCGATTTCGGAATTTTTCGTTTCCATGTTAAGCGAATGGCGCGCACGCGCGCAAGAACCGACGGCGCGCCGTTCATCGTATTTGACCAAAAATTGAATGCAACCTGTTGAATCACAGGGACCACGAGTCGTGAAAAACCACGCTCGTATCTTAATGAGTAGCGTCACGGGGAATGATTTCAAGCGTCACACAGGTGGCAGCGTGAAAGCGGCGGCATATTATTTTTGGTATAGTCATAGTTATAGTAGTATAATATAGGACTTAGTGTCGGGAGCGGTTGAGGGTGTGCCCGTGAAAATGGATGCCTGAAGCCCGCCCAGTTCGCTGGCAAGTGCCGACTGAAGCGACTGAACCACGGCCCAGCGCCTACGTACATTGGAAGGATGGCCGAGGGGTTAGCGCGGTCGACACTACGCGCCCTGGCCGGAAAGTCCTGCGTTCAAGTCCCGGCGGCTGCCGTGGTTTTGTTTTTCATCTACTGCCTTGCTGCGACATATGGCGGAATTAATTTTGGACAGAGTCCGGCCCAGACCGCAGCTGCCATTCCCAGCACAGTTCCCGCTGCCGGTGTGAGCTCTCCAAGCCCAGCATGCCTCTGCTCAGTGATCTCCAAGCAGAAACGGAAGACCCTGAAGCCCGCCGGCTGCTGGTGGCTCCTACTGAGTTTTCTGTTGGCTGGCGACGTTCAAGCTAACCCAGGTCCGGGTCACTCACTTCGCGTTTTCTCTCAGAACGTGTGCATGTAAATTAAGAATAAGCTTGCAAGCACAACTTCGTACCCATTGTTGAGCGAGCTTAGTATTATATTACGATGCTATCTGTCTAACTGAGACCTGGCTGGGACCGCATGTATCCGATTCAGAACTGCAGCTGGGTCTGTCGGATTTCGTGTGGTTCCGACGAGATAGAGACGCAAGGGGAGGCGGAGTGGCATGCGCGGTTAAGGCCAGCCTCTCACCCGTTCACCGGCCAGATCTGGAACCGAATTGTGAAGCCCTGGTCGTGCAGGTGGGAACCACAGCACCCGCCCCTACTCGCCGTGTGCTACCGACCACCAAACGCGGATCGCGACATGGAGCGAGTGGCTGACCTCCTGCGCGGACTTCACCGCACCAGTCGTCCGTTTCTCCTAGTCGGAGACTTCAATCTGCCCGAGATTTCGTGGGTGAGGGGCGAGGCGGTGACCTCCAGGCGCTCTAACAGAGCTACCACCTTCATCGACGCTTTGACGGAATGTGAAGCGACGCAGTCCGTGACATCGGCCACCATGAGGTGAAAACGTACTGGACCTCGCATTCATCACGTGGCGGGTGACGTCGTCTCTGAGTTGTGATCAGCTCTTTGCCTCAGATCACCAGGTGGTGGAAACGCGTTTTGCCGTCAGTGTGGGCGCCGCTCCCCGAGTGACGAGATCGCAAGTGTATAATTATAAGCGCGCGGACTTTGTCGGCCTGCGTCGTACTCTGTGTCTGCTCCCTTGGCACATACTGGAGGGTCTGGACGTGGATTCCGCTGTAAGCCTGTTCTACGATCTTGTATTCGCCGCTGTCAACGATCACGTGCCTATTGTAGAGCTCCGTAACAGATATCCTCCCTGGTTTTGACCGTAATGTTTCGCGAGCTTCTCGTGGAAAAAGACCAGGCCTCTTATTCTTATGTTCGCAAAAGAACTCTTATCCTACTGCTGTCAAACATTGCTCGCAACGCCAGAGCTAGAGCCCGAACTTCAAGCGTCTGGCTGAACAGTAATTACCGTGAAAATACCTGACTGGCTGATAACGTAGCAGTTTAGAGCAGAGCAATCGCCTGCGCACAGATGACTCTATGTGTCGGGTGGTTAGTTAAAGATCCGTAAAAATCGAGTGGTAACGAGTGGATTCACCCGCTCTGTCTTGACGTATTGAAGGCAGTGTATATTAAAGCATGTCATAGCACGAGCCAACTGTTTTAAACGCATGCTCTTTCGGCAAAGAAATTTAGTGATCCTCATGTTCTGCGACATCCCCGAGGTCCTGCGGCGGCAGGGCTTAACTGGTGGGCCGGGCCTATCAGGCCTTTCCATGTAACCCGAGGCCGACGTGTGCGCTGCCTTTTTGCGAGAGCTCACGCAACAAGGCTTGCGGACTTCGACGGAGTTTTAAGGTGCTCGGCAATTGGTAATTCAACATTGCGTGAGAGTCGATGAGCTTATTCACATGTCACGAGGCCTTATATCTCAGATATCACGCTCTCGGGGTGTTTCCTTCTGTATGGAGCGGGCCAAAAGAAACCGGCCACCTGTGTTCAAAAGGGCTCCAAAAAGCTTCCCAGAAAAATTTTGACCGTTTCCCTTCTGGCAATTTGTTTCTAAAGGTTTTGGAGAAGGTAGTGTGTGAGAGCTTGCCTTCAAGAATGTCTCCCCGCAGTGGCCTGCCCTCCACAAACATGGAATTTTCTTCCGCAAACGTTCTTCGCATAACCAAACCTAAGCATGCTTTTTGGAACACTGCGGACCTCAAACTGGCAAAGGGCCGCAGACGGAACGCGATTTACACGATTATTCGTTCCGCTTTTACAAGTGTCAACCACAGGCTACTTTTACACAAACTTCGGTCATCATTAACATCAACGGGGTCTTGCCATTTTAGTGGGATTGATGTCATACTTGTGCCAGCGCCTCCCCAGCGGGTCATTCTCGATGGAAGCATTCTGACTGGACGCCGGTACTCTCAGGCGTCCGGAAGGCAAGCAATTCTCGCCCGATATTATTCGCCTGCTATGTCGTCTGCCCTTCCAAACAATTATAAAAGACAGGCTGTTTTGGAATTATGCTGATGACGTCAAAATTTTAACCGATAAAATCGCGAAGGGTACCGTTTCCCTCAGCCGACCTGGACCGACTTTGTGCATGGTCTAAAAACCTGGCAACTTGAAGCTCAATGCAAGACAATCACATTCACTCCTCGCACGGCCCCATACACTGTGCTTATGTTTTAGACGGGCAATAAACTGGAGCGATGCGAACAGATGCGTGACCTTGGCGTCCATATTAGATACAAAGCGACATTCGCGGAAATCATGTTCATCAAACGGTAGGCAAAAGCAATCGCATGCTCGGTCTGCTCATGCGAAGTGTTCAAATGTCGCCATGCTTTCGCCACCTAGACTTCAATCACCATGCAATCTTGTCAGCGTACAACGCACATGTGAGGTCCATCATTGAATACGCTAGTGTTATCCTGGTCCGGGGGCCGCATCAACCCCACTTAAAACGCCTCGAGCCGCCTACACAACAGCAGGTTTTTATGTGGTTTAGGGTGTAAATCCCAGGCGCCGCTGTTCCACCATGGGAGTATACTTCACTGCTGAACCCATTGTAATTGTCAGTCCATCAGGGCTCGCTTCACTCAAGCCGACAATTACGTTCATGCAGTCTGTACCTCCGTGACCGCCTAGATTTGTGCAAAGGTAGTGTCTTATTTTTTCCTCTGTCTGCTCTCCCACCCGACGCACACTGACACCTGGCTGTTCCATGTGCCGGGTGGTAGAGTAAATCGGTGCGCAACAGCTTTTATCGCGGCTACCAGCCACCTGCACCACATTCATCGCAGAAAATCACCTGAGCTGATTTATTTTACCCACCCATTTACTTTTAAGTCGCATGTTTTTAATTTGCAAACAATGAAGGCATTATTGATGTCCATTTGTCCATTGGTTGCGCAGCGTGCTGGCTAGTCACTTGTCCCCTATTTTATACGGTTTGGTAGCGGGAATTTATATATTCATTTTTTTTTTTTACTTTATTTAGCAATTTACATCATTCATCATGTTTATGGTATGAGTGTGTGAATGTATGAGCGTGCGTCTTGTGTTGTGATTCGTAATGACTACAGCCGTAGTTGGCTCTGGCCTGTGGTTTGCTTAGAAACTAAAAACAAATAAACAAACAAATAGTCCAGTTTATTTGTCATCGTTCCACAATGGTGGTTTTAAAAGTTTGATTTTGAGTCAGATCAAAAATATCACAACAGTGCAAAAATATACGAAAAGATGATAAAACTGTTACAACTACACAGACAACAGGTACTCGTAAAAATAGAAAAGTCCGCAAATACAAGTACCGTGCACATTGCACACTGCACACTGCCAATTCAAACTTTGTATGACTGCTTGCTTGCTGCTACATGCCACGACGGAGTCGACGCAGAAATTCACTAATGCCGTTCGAGAGCCCGCGATGCCCGGCGCCAGGCGATTCCAGGAGGCTGCCGCGCGATATGAAAAAATCCGGCGGGACATTGACAGGCGGAAAGCTGGCGGCTCCAGCATGCCCGCCAGCATCGCCCGAGTTGTGCGCTGCGATACATCGGCACGCGTGACAAACAACGAGCGGACTGCCTCTGGAGCACGCGGATCCCTCAGCGCCCTAAATACGCCATCCTGTCACGGTGGGTGACAAGGTCAACGCACCACTGGCGCCAACCCAGCGCCTCCACGGTCGGCGAGATATGGCCACACACGCGGGCTCCAGAAGACAACCCTGGCACCCAAAGTTAACCATCTTATGCATATGTTAACCATCTTATGCTGTGCAGATGACACTGAGCAGTGAGCAGCCCCGCCCCAGACTGAAGCCAGTAAAGGATATGTGGAAAAACGTGACATTGGATAAGGAGCTTTCGGACATCGGGTGTGAGATGATGACGAATTTGATATAGACAAAGAAGGATAGAATTGCACTTTTTGACAACGTTAGAGATGTGCTTTTCCCAGGATAGGTTTGAGTCGACCGTCACACCAAGCATCTTCACGAACGGGGATGGTGTTAGTGCTTATTGCATGTCGCTGAGACCCTTTGTTGCCAAGTATGTGCCCGGCATCCACACGGAGATTGTCCATTTTTCGCGGATTTCGGAATTTTTGATTTCCTATGTTAAAGAAAATAGTTCACCTTAAACATAGGTTTTGAACTGAGATAGCAGTTTTGTAGCCCGTGTTGAAAAAACCCTAACTGCAAGTTTTCGGTCTGAAACGGCTCTCCAGCCGAATATATTTGACTTTTTGTCGAAGGAATGTGGGCCATGAATAAAGCATGTGGGCCTTCTACACCTGGACAGAGGCTATATAGTAATCTTACGCGACTACTTTCGAATATCGATTTGGTGAGCCACGTTTGCGTTGCGGAGAGTACGCATACAGTTTTGATAAAATTAATAATATCCCGTCCATCTGTCCCTGAATCGGCGCGATGTATGACTATTTTTGACATTATGAAAAAGAATTGGTATTTTCAAAATATAAGTGCAAAACGTGTTTGAAAAAAAATCAAGGAAACTATTTCCTTGAAACAAATGGCGCGCGCAAGCGCAAGCGCCGACGGCGCGCCGTTGATCGCATTTAACCCCAAATTGAATACGACCTGTTGAATCACAGAGCTCACAAGTCGTGAAAAAACACGATCGTATCTTGATTGGAAGCGTCACGAGGAATTATTTCGAGCGTCACACAGGTCCAGAGTATGACCAGATATGTTATGATGGAAGAATGCGGTTTTCTTTAGACTACCCAGCTAACATTTTGACGTTGTCGCTACGTTGTGACAAGGTTGCAACACAACTACACAACTTTGTGATAGTGTTATTTTGGCAGACTCCCAGGACGTTGTCAACGTTTTACCATTGGTGACGCTCACAAACGTTTGACAACGTTGCTACAACGGTTACTTTTGACAAGCATAGCTTAACATGACTAACGTGGTTGATCATTAATCTGTAAGATTGGTGAATATGCCTCAATGTAGATAATTGCACCACATTTGCGAGCTGTTCTTCCCCAAGTACCTAGAACAATGTTGTGGAACCATCGTAACGATATAACGTTGCTGTAACGTTTAACAGCAACGTTTTATCGAACTTTTTATTCGCAACATTTAACGACGTGTCGCAACGTTGTTAAAACGTAAAATTCCAACTTGATTTTCACAATGTTGTTACAACGGTATCTGTTACCTGGGTATGGGCTGTGCCGACAAGAAACAAGGTAGTCTTGGATGGTTTCGTTTTCAAGGAATTGGATGTAAAATAGGATTGGATGGTGAGGATGGTCTCCTGCCGGGTTTTTAGTGAGGTTAGATCATCAGGATGCGCAGAGTCCAGAAGCTGGCTATCGTCGGCATAAGATATTTGACGGCCGTGGGGCCGTGGGGAAGATAAGATGGCAGGTCGTTAATGAACACGCTGAAGAGGATCGGGCCGACCAAGGAGTCCTGAGGGAATCCGTGGGGCAGCGGCAAGAATAAGGAACCGCCTCTCACCACCTGCCACACCACAAGTCACCAAGATTGCTCCTGAACCACTCGGGATCGATCCCGTACCACCTCTACTTCGTTAGAAGGACGACATGATCAACGCTGTCGAATGCGCGACTTAGGTCGATGGATGTGACGGCAACGACATGCCCACTGTCAAAGCGGCGCGTTATCCATTCAACAGCATCTATCAGGGCGTCTAGGGGGGCGCCAGCCTCTGACGTCACCGGAAATTATAATCAGCTGGACGATTACGCCTTGCTCGGACTAAGGGCTTCTTACCAAAGATTCCCGCAGGGATTCCAGGGAATATGCATAAAAAGTTTTCCACCGATTCCCGAAGCAAATAGTTTATAGGAATAGCAATGAAATAAATTACATTGCAAAACTGCATATAGAAATAGTGCAATGTGCAGACCAAACGCTCGCCGGGGATTCAATGGACTCTTGCAAGAAATGTGCACGGTCAGAATACGGCCTAAGCCATGGTAGATACGAAAATGAAAATGTCATGCATTTTTGTGTCTGCTTAAATAATAGACAAAATCCAAACAGAAGTCAGAAACCCCAATTCGAAAGAAATGCGTAAGTCTAAAAATGTTGTTTAGTGCTCTTGCGAGGAACATGGTATGTATTATAGGTACAGTATTTAAAATGATCGATTGAAATAAAATAAATAATCAAAAATATATTTGGTGAATTTTCGGCCACAGGCCATTCTCAAACCATACACATTGACGATCAAATAATCAGCTGCTGCAGATCTAACCTTTAGTTTTATCGGTAAACACGTGGGTTGTTTTTGCAGAGTCCTACTAACTTACTAAAACACTTAACATCAACTCAATATCATCATCATTGCCAATCATTGTCATCGTATCCTAGTGTCATATAGCTTAGGGCCATTAATGTAAAATCACATCATATCGTTACACATCACATCACATCATCATTGTCAGACAGTATTTTTGATTAATTATTTTATTTCAATCGAGGAAAAGGTCATTTTAAATACTGTACCTATAATATAAATGCGTGAGGTTTGAATCCTTCTAGAAATGTTACCATATTAAGTTTACAGCTAGCGTTTTTGTACTATACTCATGGATCTAAACTAGGATTACTAAATTTTCGAATTCATTTTAAAAACAAAAATGTAAATAACAAAAATGAATTACTTAACCCGCACGGCGTGGGGGGGGGGGTTAATATTACCCACCCTCCCGGATTTTCTCAATAACTTGAAAACTATGACAGATAGCGATGTCAAAGTTTGAGTACCTTATGCAGCATCAATTTGACGTCTTCCTAAAAACAATCATCGAAAATCAATACTTTGGGAGATAATGACGTTTGATGACGTCATGTCATGCCATTTTGGGTGGAAAAACGATAAATGTTTGATGCATCGTAGAAGGTATACTTAAGCGCAAACTGCAAAAATAAAAATGAAAAAGGTAGGAAATCGAATTGTCTTACAAAATGGCAATATCAGATTTCCCACATTTTTGGTTGTTGACCCCTCAAAATCCAAAAAACTGATTTTTCGGAAATTTCCCGAAAAAATAAACTTTTCAAGGTATTCAAAAACCGGAATAAATATATGAGAGAACCAAAAGTAAGAAATACCCAAACCAAATTTCAACGTAATATCTTCATTGTTCAGTGACTGATTGCTACCCAAGCATAAGTAAGCTAATGATTTTTTTTTTTACCTGATACAGATATATAAATGTCATTTTTGTATTTGTGAGACAAAACAGACCTAGAAACATGCATTGTTTATTCATATTATCCAGTTTCCAGTTTTGACCTTAATGACCTGATTTTGACCTTTTATGTGGTCAAGTTGTAAAAATGACTGCTGCTATCAATTTTGACGTGTAAAATAACCTCTAAAACATGTGTCACATGGACTTTCGTTGACCTCTTGGTAACAGTGGCCTTTTGTGAACTGATCTTGACCTTGACCAGGACCTTTGCATCCAAATTCACTTATACTTAATGCAGGAGATGTATTGCACCTTTGATAACTTTATGTACATTGATAGTATGAATCAAAGGTTTCGAATTGAAAGTATGAACCATAAACTCAATTAACTCTATTTTTACATATGACCTGACCGTGACCTGACATTTGACCTAACTTGAAAAATGTCGGGTATGCATTCCATTCGTTTATATGAGAGCTTTCGATCGCCGCCTTGCGCGTCTCGCTGCGGTTATTGGTTCGGAAGATACGAGGGGGTAAAATTTACCCCCCTACTCCGCGCGTTCGGCTGGAGACCCCTACGCCGCGCGTGTTAAATATGCATAAAATATAAAATAATAAACAAAATATCAACTGATACACCCAAAAAGTTCTAACTATTGATATCATATATCAATAGTTAGAGCTTTTGTCCGCCCCTGTAGCTCAGTGGGAGAGCGCTGGACTCCTGACCTATCACAGTAGTGGCAGCCTGGGTTCGAGTCGCTTCGGCGCTCGCTATTTGCTCCTGACTGGATGGCCTGCGTCAGGTGCAAGCCGGTCGCACTCAAGGCAGTTGACGTCAGCGAGCGGGCAGACCGTAACAGGTAGGTCGGCACGTACAACTTCCGTCTCTTAATCTTGCCAGCAAACAGAATTGTGCGATCGTAGTAGTGAGGTCAGGACCAGCGCAACAAGCTCTTGCTTAGCGCGACGGTCCTGACCTCGGAAAGCCATCCATACAAAAACATTCGGACTTTTTTTTTTTAATATATATACGTAAATTAAGCAAGTCCTGGTATCGAAGTTATCAAACCATCAACAAAGCCTGGTTCGTTCCTGGAGGAGCGCTTTTGACGCTTAATGCTGTAGGTTCCTTGAAATAGGTGTACAGTGTTATCACTTAGCAGAAGCGAGGCCAATCAGCAACGACTTCTTCCGTCGCTGATTGGTCTATGCTCCAGATCAAACTAGTCACCTTCCCATACAAATCAACCATGAGTGGAAGTACAGTAAAATTAATTTTCTTCTAACTTTGAAGCGAATTTTAACATGTGCGTTTCAAAATGTATTGACATTTTTTAATATTATATCAAAGGTATCATAATTGTCTACTTGCTGTACGATTTTCTAGCCGCGACTCTTTATGGTTTTCCCGAAATGGCTACACTACCCAAAAAGTTACACAAGACATCACTTTGCTTTAAGGCAAAAACAACTATGACGTTTCAAAATCTTCCAATTGTTTTATACTTCAATTAAAAGACAGATCAATTCTACATCAGATATGTCAATATCCAGCCGCGACTCTTTGTCGTTTTTAATATATCAATTGTTGAAGTTAGAAAAGTGTTGCTTCATGGATGTGTTTTGCTTTGGAAAGCCAATTCAATGCTCTTAAAATTGTTATTTTTTGCAGCTATGTGCGTTTTCAGATCAATTATTCATTTTGCTTTTCATATTTATATTCTAAGTTATATACAAAGGATCCTATTTTGCATATCGCAGTCATTTGTAATAGCCAATACGCTGCTTTGCTTCATACTACGCATAGGAGCAACCACTCTACCACCATGGCTCATATATTTTTTTATGAATCTGCAAAACTAATGAAATATATATATTTTATTTTATATCCATAGTTTACTTATTGTGTTAGGGTCCAAAAAATCAGCTGACAAAAGTGGTACACAAAGGCCTGTGCTTAAGGCCGATTTTTAGCATCCGGTTCGGCCTTGCGCCATTGTCCGGGAGAGATATGCCGGGGAGGGGGCGAGGAGAGGCCTGGGGTTGGACCCCCCATGGGCAACCAGGGTCGCAGTTGAAACAAAAACATATTGTCAGAAGTGGGATTCGAACCCACGCCTGGAGAACCAGACTGCGACCTGAACGCAGCGCCTTAGACCGCTCGGCCATCCTGACGATGAGTATAGGAGATGGGATTTAACAGTCGGACTGGAGAGGGGTATGCCAGTATCGTTTCGTCTCCGTGCACTGGAGACGAAAGGGGGCACTTAAGAACCCCTCTGACATCTCTGAAATTATGAGAACCATCTATTATACGATACTACTCTATGTTATACCATATACAGAGAGCACATTGAGAGGAACCATCAAACTTGCAGAAAAGGTAGGTTTCATGTTGATCTACTTTTGCTGATATTTAGGTTGCCTTTGGTCAATACAATATATTTAAGGTCAAACGAGGTCACAAAGATCAAACCTGGCCAAATGTCACCATTTTTGAAATATTTATTCTGTACCGTCACAGGTCACCAGCAATGTGTCTAAAATGATGTCTGGGGATGCAAATAGGCATTAGCATAGAAAACAGTAGACCTGGATTTGACACGAAATCAGGTCACTGCAGTAAGGGGCCAAAAATGTAATTCTAGCATCGATAAAGCGCGAACCATAGATGCCATCCCAGATCTATTTCGGACCAGGTGTTCCTTTGATCAGCATGCGACAAACACAGACGTAACGGGCTAGCGTATGCAGTGTAAGTCCAAGAATAGCGCATGGTGAGTGCAAAATTAATCGCTACATAAACGCAAATTTGTGGTTTTATTTCGTCTTTCACGTTTAATGTTACTGCTTCGAACCTATCGCACGCAAATAGATAAAACAAACGTAATTTTGAAGAGAAGTGTACCGTTTTTATACTCCATGTGAAATCTAGGGTTTCATGTTAATATTTCAGCGCTAAAATACACCTATGATATAAACACTAGCTATCTTAGAAGACTTTTATGATTGCACCGCTATACCGTCAACATCGGAGAGTGTTAGACGCTAGAAAAATATATAGCTGAAAAACGTAATCAATTCTGACCAAAACCTATCAAAAAATTATTAATCTATATTATTTATTATAAGTTGTCCGTCCATCCGTGCGTGCGTCCATCCGGATGTCATACCACATATGCGTTAATAG
>VOPJ01005870.1:0-13998 GCA_014673585.1 Semibalanus balanoides
CACTACTAGTTCGGATTTTTATACTAGCCCTGGGACGGAAAATTGACCCTAGACTGTACATACATATATCGGGTATTGCCGCGCTGGGTACGCAGAGGCAGCGCACCAATAAACCGGGAGGCGACGGCGGCACGTATTGATTCGTCTCGTACGGACAAATTGACATCCCGGGGCTTGATGAGTGCCATATAGCAGACAGTGCAGAGACTAGCGGTGCCAGTTTCAGAAAATATGTGTCCAATGTCCGACCGATGTCCGAAAACATAGTCAGCTGTCCGTCCGAAACTGTCCAAAGATAATTGTTTGTTCGAAATGTGTTCGAAAGCAGAAAACAACTATATGGAATGTAAATCATCCAGTATATCATTCCCAATATAAACCTACATGAATATAGGCATTTGTGTCAAATAACGCTACCGTTAGGAATTAGGATATCCGAAAGCCACAATCACCATATATCCTTTTATATACAGGAAAATATTTAATGATCAAAAGTCAAAAGCGATTTTTACGACAAACCATCCTTGGGCATTGGATGTCCGGAAATGTCCAAAGAAATATGCTTATGTCCGTCTGAAACCGAATCGGTCTTCGGACAAATTTGAATTTGTGAAAATGATTGCGCAGATTGGCACTACTAGCAGAGACGCTCGTGGGTTGGTGACCCGAAATGGGAGGGTTGTATTTCAGGGCGAGGATCCAGCGTCTACTGTGATTAAGACTGTTGGCAGTGACACTATCGACGGTGACGGTGACGGTGACGGTGACGGTGACGGTGACGGTGACGGTGACGGTGACAGTGACAGTGACAGTGACAGTGACAGTGCACAAGATGGACAGTAGACAGTGCGGTGACGGTGACGCGTGACGGTGACGGTGACAGTGACCAGTGCACAGTAGAACAGTGACAGTGAGCAGTGACACGTAGACAGTGACAGTGACAGTGACAGTGACGGTAGACTTCGATTGGTGGCAGTGTACTCGGTAGTAAGTATCGGTGCCAAGTGGTCCGGTGGCAGTTATCCCAATGTGAGTCCCATGCCAGTGACGGATGTCAGTATCGGTGGCAAAGTTACCAATGTGAGGTGGACCCATTGCCAGTGGCGCTGGCCAATTGGTCCGGTGGCAGTTCCATTGTGAGTCCCCAGCCCGTGGCAGCTGCACAAGTGAGCGAGTGGCAGTTCTAAAATCGTGAGTACCATGCCAGTGGCGTGTCAGTGGCGAGTGCAGATTCCAATGTGAGTCACCAATGCCCAGTGGCAGATGGTCAAAGTGGCGAGTGGCAGTTACCAAAAATTTATGTGGATCCCATGCAAAGTGGCCGGTGCAGTGTCGGTGAGCAGTTCCAATGGTGGGAGTCAATGCCAGATGGCGTTGGCGATTCCATGTGAAGTCACATGCAAAGTGTCAGGTAGAGCAGTTTCCATGTGAGTCCCATGCCAAGGTGGCGGTGTCAGTGGCGAGTGGCAGTTCCAATGATGAGTCCATGCCAAAGTGGCAGAGTAAGTCAGTTGGGCGTGGCAAGTCTTAATGTGAGTCCCGATGCCAGATGGCGGATGTCTAGTGGCGAAGTGGCAGTTCCAATAGTGAGTCCCATGCCAGTGGGGGTCACGTGGGGGTGGCATTCCAACTGTGAGTCATCGCCAGTGGCGGTGTCAGTGGCGGAGTGGCAGTTCCAATGTGAGTCCCATGAACCAGTGGGCGGTGACCAGTGATCGTGGGCAAGTTCACAAATGATAAAGTCCACAATGGCAGTGGCGCGTGTCAGTGGCGGAGTGGCAGTTCCAATGTGAAGTCCCATGACCAGTGGCGGTGTCAGTGTCGAAGTGACAGTATTCCAATGATTGAGATCCCATGCCAGTAGGCGCATGAGAGGCAGAGTGGCAAGTTCCAAATAGTGGTACCCATAAAGCCAGTGGCGGTGCCAAGATGTAAGGTGGCAGGTTCCAATGTGAGTCCCATGCCAGTGTCGGTGGTAGTTCCAATGTGAGTCCCATGCCAGTGGCGGTGGCAGTTCCAATGTGAGTCCCATGCAAGTGGCGGTGGCGTTCAATAGTTGAGTCCCATGCCAGTGTCGGATGGCACAGTTAACCAATGTGAAGTCCCATGCCAGTGGCGGTGGAGTTCCAATGTTGAGTCACCATGCCAAATGGCGGTGCCAGTAGGCGGTGGCAGTTTCCAATAAGTGATCCCATGCCAAGTGGCGGTGTCTAGTGGACGAGTGGCATTTCCAATGTGAAGTCCAAATGAGTGCGGTGTCAGTGGCGAGTGACAAGTTACAATGGAGTCCATCCAGTGGGCGGTGTCAGTGGCGGTGGCAAAGTTCCAATGTTGTAGCCCATGCCAGTGGCGGCTTGATCAGATAGGCAGTAGTAGGCAGTTTCCATGCGAAGTCCCATGCCAGTGGCGGTGTCAGTGGCGAGTGGCAGTTCCAATGTGAGTCCCATGCCAGTGGCGGTGTCAGCGGCGAGTGGCAGTTCCAATGTGAGTCCCATGCCAGTGGCGGTGTCAGTGGCGAGTGGCAGTTCCAATGTGAGTCCCATGCCAGTGGCGGTGTCAGTGGCGAGTGCGCAGTTTCCAATGATAGAAGTCCCTTATACCAGATAGGCGTGTCAAGCAGTGCAGAGGTAGGCAATAGATAATTAACCAATGTAGAGTCCCATGCCAAGTGGCGTATAGTGCTTTAAGTGGCGAGTGGGCAGTTCAATTAGATGAGTCCTCAATGACCAGTAGGACGGTGCAAGTGAAGACGGAAATGGCAGTTTCCAATGTGAAGTACCCATGTCAGTGGCAGGTGTAGCGGCGGATTTAGTGGCCAGTTCCAATGTAGTCCGCATGCCAGTAGGCGGTGTCAGTGTCGGTGGCAGTTCCAATGTGAGTCCCATGCCAGTGGCGGTGGCAGTTCCAATGTGAGTCCCATGCCAGTGGCGGTGCCAGTGGCGGTGGCAGTTCCAATGTGAGTCCCATGCCAGTGGCGGTGTCAGTGGCGAGTGGCAGCGATGCAGCCCAGTAACGTGTTAGCCGACCCTCACCGTCTTCTGTGACAAACTGCACACCACCGGCGGCCATTAGCCGAGCACGGGTCAGCCGCCCACGATTACGTCATCACACCATCCTGATGACGTCATTAGTCCCAGAGCCGGCCTCTGATCATCGCCAGACACGTCAGCTGATTGTTGATGGGCGACACAGCTGAGCCCGCCTGAGATACACAGCTATATTATAGATCAGAGCCGAAAGAGCGTTTTCAGCCGACAGGGGTGTCCAACGAAACTTAATTTCCCAACCGGAAATTACCAAAGAGCTATATATATATATATATATATAATATAGGATATATATATATATATATATATATATATATATATATATTTAGCGAAACGTAAGGACGATATTTTAATTTATATATATATATCTACGACGCTTATTCTCCCGTCGTGAAAAAAGTCAACGAACATCCTTGTGATTTTCAAACCAAGCGCTCACATAATCAGTACGAATTAAATTCCAACATTTTCTTAGGCGGATCGAGAAGGGGGAGCCACAGGGCCATGCCCCACAAAAACCACCCAAAATCGGCCCAAAGTTAACACATTTTCTGTCTTCTGAGATAATCGGAAAACTATCAACTTTTACTCAGGAAAGTTTGTTTTAAATCAGTTAAGCAAGCAAGTTAAATCAGAATAAGCAAGCGAAATCCGATGAGTTTCAGAATTGTGCGATACTTTTTGGGGATTTGCCCCCCCCCCCAACTGACAACCACAAACGTTTCTGGATCCGCCTAAGCACATTTGTATATCTAATTCCACCAGTTGCCAACTGTATCGCTCTGCTGACCATTCCCTGCTGTCATCGATCTCCCAATGCTCCTCACTGTTCCGTTGCCTGACGCGTTGCAATGCAGGCACGCACGCACAGGTACGCACTCCCACACCAGCATGTAGTAAAAACTGGCTACACTCTACTTCTGACTCCTCCTCGCCTCCCCAGTCCCACCCTCAAGATCCCCCTCCAACTGAATGGGAGATGTACTGCTCGAAGTCTAGTCAGTAGTCTCCCTACCCTCCCTCCCCGTATGTTCCTCGACAACTGACTAGGAGATGTACTGCTCGAAGTCTAGTCTCCCCTACCCTCCCTTCCCGTATGTTCCTCGGCAACTGACCGGGATATTTGCTGCTCGAAGCTGACGTGCTTCTGGTGTCGTTCGTCCAGACCCTGGTCATGACTGGCGTGACGCCAGCGGGCGGCGCTCAGGTCCGGAGAGCTGGGCTGGGTCAGGACCAGACGGTCTGTGGACCACACAGGGTCAGGTCAGGTGGACCATGCAGAAACCAGGTGAGATCAGAAGAACCAGACAAGGACCAAACCAGGTTGAAAGAACCACACATAGACCAGATCAGGTCAGACAAGGACAAGGTCAGGTCAGACGGGACCAGACGGTCTGTGGACAACACGGGGTCAGGTCAGGCCAGGTGGACAATGCGTGGACCATGTGAGGTCAGAAAGACCTGACGAGGACCACGCCAGGTCAGACGGACCACATAGAGACCAGATCAGGTCAGACGAGAACCACGTCAGGTCAAATGGCCCAAACTTAGACCAGTTTAGGTCACATGGGGATCAAACCAGGTCAGACGGACTGCACGGTAACCGGACCAGGTCAGACGAACCGAGGGACCAGACCCGGTCAGACACACACACACAACACGGGGGATCGCAGAAACTCAAACAATCCACACGGGGAGACAAGACCAGGTCATATGGACTGCATGGAGAACAGATTCAATGAGCTGGACCCCGCGAAGGGTGACAGTAGGCGTGACAGGCCGCCACACAGATCACAGAGCTGGTGACAGGCCGCCACACAGGCGTGACAGGCCGCCACACAGATCACAGAGCTGGCCTGAGAGCTGCAGGCACGGACAAACTCAACAGTTTAGCCGCAAACAAAGGCCAACATGGACCTGATCTGAGCCAAGGTCAGGTCAAAGTCATATTTCACATAAATTGAAGAGTCACGATAAGACAAACATAATCAAGACGATAGTAAAACCTTTATTACTCTATTTGAGTTGACTTCTTAAAGATCATAGGACAGCATTTTGACATTACCTACTTAAATCCCAATCATTGCATTTGGTGAAAATTATGCATCTTGAATTATTTCTTGTGGATTTATACGCATCATTTACGTAAAACGTTGCCTAGTAATGTGGAGGTAACCAACCCGACGATACCTTACGTTATCGATGTAAAAAAAAAAACAAAAACAAAAAACAGATACAGAAAAGCATATTGATACAAGTGATCATATTAAATCATGTACGTTTGAAGCCGGTCAGTCATAAGGATGGGGTCACTTGGACGTGACGTGACCAAGTGACCTGACCTCACCTGAGATGCACAGAGGTCAATACTTAATGCACAATCTGTGGGCAATTGACGGACAAACACCTGTGCGCTCTTCTCGAAAGACCTCAGAGGGAACGGATACACAGAGATACCCACCTTCACCCGGCGATTATCCTGTCAACATAAACGTCGAAAGCGGGGGGACGGGGGACACGTCTCCCCAAGCGGCAGGCGTTCCCCGAACATTTTCGAATTTTGTCATTACGCCTCTAAGCGTTGCATGTAAGGAGTAGACTTAAAATCCCCCCCCCCCCACTTTCGGAAGGTGGTGACTAAGGGCGGCGCCAAAGGGTAAGGAAGGGGGACACCTCCCCTAACATTTTCGGATTGTAACATAACGCTTATCATGCAATATAAATATTGATATAAATCGCCTTTATAAATCGGTATTGTATGGACGTTGCATGGAAAGAATCGACTTTAAAATGCCTCCTCCCCCTCCACCCCCTTCTTTCGGAAGGTGGCGCCGCCCTTATGGTGACTGGTGACGCCCCTGCCTGTCAATGTATCAGACATGATAGTGTATTCGAAATCAATGACAATACAAGGAAGTGCCTAAGATACCATACGTCATCGATGTGGTATTTGTATTGGTATCTTAGGTACTTACTTGTATTGTCATTGATTTCGAATACACTTGCCTGTCAATGTATCATTCAATAGCTAACTAGGGTCGCAGTTGTAAAAGGACCACCGTATGATAATGCATTCACATTTCACAGAGCTCCGCAGAACATTAGAGCTAAATCTGGCGTTAAACCTGATTTTAAGAAGCTGTGCTTCCATCCGAATTTATAACTGGACCACCGCTGGCTGTAATCAGGTATTGCTGGCACTCATGCACATACACGGCGCGGCGGGCACGCCAAAACTCAGTATTTTGACAGCGTGGAATTGCGCCAGCAAAGTGCCAGCAGAACGTGGGAAAGGGCGGAAAAGAGACAAGAGTGCCTGCAACATATCAGGTCAAAACCATAAGCGCCGTAGTCCGTACCAAGACGAACCGACTTTCAACGTCACTCCTTGTCGCTGCTGCAACAGTCGTTTGAACCCATATACATCGGATGGCTGTTATGAGCATCATTATGAAAATATTTCTAGAAGTTATATTTTGGGCGCAAATTGACCTTAGTTGTCGGCGCGCCCGAAAACCCCAATAAACAAAACAAACTAGAAGTTATATTTAAATAGCCTATGTTCATGATAGCGCAGAAAAGATCGAAAAGTAAATATACAGAATTAAAGAACTAATATTTCACCTATAGCTTCATCAGAGTCAATCATGACACTGATAAAGCCGCAAGATGAAATATTAGTTATTGTATTATTTATATTTGTTTTTCGATTTTCTCTGCGTTATTATGAGTACCTACCTATAGGCTATTAAAATGTAACTTGTTAAGTGGTGAGAACCCCTTCCAGATAGGGCGAAATTTATAATACCTAATGGATAGGAAACATACAACTATTTGAGCTATTTGAAAAAGTAATTAATTGAAAAATCGGTATTTCAAATATAAAATAGTTTTAGTAAGTCCTATTCTAAATAGAAAATAAAGTATTATTTTATATTATAAATAGTATTTTAACTACTATAAATAGTTATATTTCAAATAGTGTCCACCTCTGGTGGCTAGGAAGATAGGTAATGTGGCTAGGTAGATGATGTCAGCGGCGGATCCAGGATTTTCGTTGAGGGGGGCAGCAGCTCTAGGGGGTGCCTCTTTTGGCACCTGAGGGGGCAACGTGTATTTTTTCCCGCAAAAAACGGTTTTGTTGATTTGGGGGGTTAAAATAAAACAAAAACGCAAATCCGAGACAGCCATTTTGACGAATTTGTAATTTTCGTTCATATGACGATTTAAATATGCAATTTGCATTCAAACTCAATGTTGCACGATTTTTCAAACATTTCTCGTTTTTACACCCAAAACGGCATGCCATGACATCAGTTAAATGTCATTATTTCCAACGTACTATATCCATAGGTGCATGGGTGAATATAGCCGTTGTTTTTGGGGGAAGAACCAAATTCAGTGGAATATTTTCAAACAGTTGTTGAGTGGGGGAGGGATAGCAGGCCGTCAGCGAGGAAGTTGTTGACCAGGGGAGCGCGTCATCAGTCCATCTTCAACTGTACGTGTAAGGTCAGTCGTTTGTTTGTTTATTGGGGTTTTCGGGCGCGCCGACAACTAAGGTCAATTTGCGCCCATACGGTCAGTCGTTGGACGCATTGATGCCAGTTTTCAGTCAGTAGTATACAACATGAACAGAGCATCCGACATAGACAAAATTGAGTCCAGCTTCAGACGTGGACAGGGTAGAGTTCAGCTTCAGACGTGGACAGAGTGGAGCCCAGCTTCAGACATTGGACCAGAGTGGAGTTCCACTCAGGACGTGGACAGTTGGAGTCCAGCTTCGACAATGGACAAGAGTGGGAAGCCAGCTTCAGACGTGGGACAGATTGAGTCCAGCTTCAGACGGGACATGGTTGAGTTTCAGCTTCAGACGTGGACAGAGTGGAGCCCAGCTTCATGACCGTGTGACAGGGTGGAGTCCGCTTCAGACAGTGGACAAGTGGAGTTCCAGGCTTCAGACCTGGGACAGTGTTGACCCAGTTCAGACTGTGACAGCTGGTGGAGTCCAGCTCTCGAGAGTGGAACAGATGGGTCAGCTTCAGACGTGGACAGTGGTGGAGTACCAGTTCAGACATAGGACAGAGTGGAGTCCAGGCTTCAGACGTGGGAGAGTGGAGTCCAGCTGCACGTCGGACAGGGTGGAGTTTCGCTTCAGACGTGGAACAGATGGAGGCCGTTCAGCGTGGACCACGTGAGTCCATTTTCAGCATGGACAGAGTTGAGTCCGGCTTCAGACGTGCACAGAGTGGAGCAGCTTCAGACTGGACAGAGATGATTCCAGCTTCAGACATGGACATAGTGGAGTCCAGCTTCAGACGTGGACAGAGTGGAGTCCATTTTCAGACATGGACAGAGTTGAGTCCAGCTTCAGACGTGGACAGGGTAGAGTCCAGCATTCAACATGGATAGAGTGAAGTCCAGCTTCAGACATGGACAGAGTGGAGTTCAGCTTCAGACATGGACAGAGTGGAGTCCAGCTTCAGACGTGGACAGAGTGTAGTCCAGCTTCAGGCATGGACAGAGTGTAGTCCAGCTTCAGACAGTGGACAGGTTGAGTCCGCTTAGGACGTGGACAGCCAGTAGAGTCAGTTCAGACGTGGACAGAGTTAGTCCAGCTTCCAGACGTGGACAGAGTAGGAGCCCGCTTCAGACGTGACGATGGAGCCCAGCTTCGACGTGGACACGGTGGGTCCAGCCTTCAACGATTGGACAGAAGTTGGCAAGTCCAGGCTTCACGTGGACAGAGTGAGTCAAGCTTCAAGACGGTGGACAGAGTTGGAGTCCAGCTTCAGCTGGACTGAGTGGAGTCTTGCTTCAAGAAGTGGACAGAGTGGAGTCAGTTCAGGACGTGGACAGAGTGGCAGTCCATTTTACAGACATTGGACAGAAGTGGAGTCCAGCTTGCCAGAGTGGGACAGGGTGGAGTCCAGCTTCGACTGTGGACAGAGTGGAGTCCAGCTTTCAGACAGTGGAACCAGTGTGGAGATCAGCTGTCAGACAATGGACAGAGTGGAGTCGCTTCAGACGTGGACGAGTTGAGTCAGCTCAGGACGTGCAGGGGTAAGTTCGCTTCAGACGTGGAACAGAGTGGAGCCAGGTCAGAGTGACAGAGGTGGAGTCCAGCTTCAGAGTAGGACAGAGTGGAGTCCCAGCTTCAGACGGTGGACGGTGGAGCCAGCTTCAGACATGGACAGAGTGGAGTCCAGCCTTCAGACGTGGACAGAAATGGAGTCCAGTCTTCAGGTGGACAGGGTGGAGTCCAGCTTCAGACGTGGACAGAGTGAGAGCCAGCTTAACGTGGACACAGTCGGAGTCCATTTGCAAGACATGAAGGTTTTAGACCGAGCTTCGAGAGTGGACAGGTGTGAGCCACTTCAGACGTGGACAGAGTGGAGCAGCTTCAGACGTGGGACAGGCAGTTGAGTCCACGTCAGACGTGGACAGGCAGTGGAGCCCAGCTTCAGAGGGACAGCATACTGGAATTCCAGCTTCAGACGTGGACAGAGTTGGAGCAGCTTCAGGACTGGACAGAAGTAAGTCCAGCTCAGAATTACGACAGAGTGGAGTCCGCTTCAGAGTAGACAGAGTGGGAGTCCCAAGTTCAGGCCTGACAGAGTGGAGTCCAGTGCAGGCCGGATGGAAGAGTTGAGTCCAGCTTCAGACGTGGAAGAGTCGTGCGGGTCCGTGCAGGCGTGTGGACAGATGAAGTCCAGCTTCAGACATAAGACCGGGTGGAGTCAGCTTCAGGACGTGGGACAAGCAGTGGAGTCAGCTTCAGACGTGACAGACGTGGATGTCCAGGCTTAGACGTGACAAGAGTGGTCGTCCACTTCAGGCATGGACAGAGGGAAGTCCAGCTTCAGGCGTGGACAGAGTGGTCTCCGCTTCAAAAGTGACTAGTGATTCCAGCTTCAAAAAGTGGACAGAGTTGGAGTCCAGCTTCAGACGTGGACAGGGTAGAGTTCAGCTTCAGACGTGGACAGAGTGGAGCCCAGCTTCAGACTGGACAGATGGGTCCAGCTTAGAGTGACAGGAGGATCTCCAGCTTTCAGACATGGACTATGGTAGTCCAGCTCAAGAGTTGGACAGAGTGGAGTCCTTTTCAGACATGGACAGAGTTGAGTCCAGCTCAGACGTGGACAGGTGGTCCAGCATTCAACATGGATAGAGTGAAGGTCCAGCTTGCAGACATGTCAGGAGTTGCGAGTTCAGCTTCAGACATGGACAGGAGTGGAGTCCAGTTCAGGCATGGACAGAGTGTCAGTCCAGCTTCGACGTGGCGATGGGGAGTCCAGCGTTCGACGTGACAGAGGGGTCCAGCTTCAGACAGTGAACAGGGTGGAGTCCATGCTTCGTACGTGGACAGGGAGTGTGGTCCAGCTTCAGCATGGCAGGGAGGGAGTCCAGGTTCAGACGTGGAACAGGATGGAGTCAGCTTCAGGCCTATGGACAAGTTTGAAGTCCCAAGCTTCAGACGTGGACAGAGTGGAGTCCACTCAGACGTGGAACCAGTTGGATGTCAGCTTCATACCAGGAACAGGTGGAGCTCCAGCTTTCAAGACGTGGACAGAGTGGCAGTCCAGCCGGGAGGCTCCACGGCCATTAACGTCGATCAGTTGAGGGCGGTTCGATGATAATTGCTGGGATTACTCACTTAGCTGTCGGCGGATGCAGTGCGCGATAACGTATTCCCTAACAGCGCGGCTGGTAGCGTCACGCGAGACTTGGCTCCGAAACAGTGCAGCACGGACCCGGTCATTTATGTCCTGCTATGTTCGTGCGACGAATCGGCCCTTAAACAAGCACCAGCTGTTAGGGACGTGTATGCCCCCCCTCTTTTTTCAGAATAACTCACGTAAATATCAACGATCACGATGAACTTCTCGAGTAATCGTACTTTAAATTCAACTTGGACGGCCGTACTCTGAAATATTTCGAACTTCGAGCCGTTAGACCATGACTTTGGCTGTTTTCAAGGTTGTGTTAGCGAAACTGGCGTCCCGTAGAAACGATCTTTGAAACATGTGCAGTTCCAGAGTGTTTGTTGTTTCAAGAGCATATGCACAAGGTTGTTTCTAGTACAGTTGTAGCTTCTGCCAGAGATTGCGATCTCGATTGACCTTCTTCAAGTCAACAGAGAGTCACTGGATCCGGTGACCTCAAATGTATTTGTTGTTCTTCAGGTCGCGTTTTATTGACAGTTTGTGACGCTGTTGTTCAGATTATGGGTCCATGTAACAATGATTATAATGTTCACTGGGGTCATGTTGCTGTCAAAGGTCAACCGAGGCAGACTCAGATGAACCTGAACATGAACCTTTTTTAATTGGCAGTTATAGTTAATTTGTTGATGCTGATTTTCAAAATTTGGGCGTCTATTTAGCATTCTAAGATGCTTCTTTTACGATTTCTAGACGACATAATTCTCATTATTCAATTCACCACACATTTACGTATTCGACGACATTTTGGCTGACATGACCTGCAAGGGTCACCTGATGACCAGACTTCAATCACGATGTCAATGCTTCCTCTAGTCACGAAAGCATCACGCTCGTTTGAATGAAAGCTTTAGGCTCAATTAGGGGACAAAACGCAGGGAGGCTGCGTACACGTACGCAGTGATCTTGCCTAACACGGGCAGAATCACGCGGAAGAAAAGGAGGTGAGAGAAGTTAAAGGCGAGAGCGAAGTGCCGGCTCTTTTGGTCGAATGTCAAATATATTATTTATTACACGGTAAGGAAGCTATTGGTTGATCAATTGACATTACGATAAATTCTCTTTTAGTTGAATTTGTTACTTATTTTCTGTTTGTGCATTTGTTTTGTTCAAATCATGAACGTCACCCTATAAACAGATAATGAAGATGTCTACATACCAATGACGCACCGCAAGAAACAATAAATAACAACCCATACGAACAATGTAAAGTTATCGAGCTCGTTCGGCAGCTGGCTATCGCGCGCACGATTATGTCGTATGGCAGCGCTAACAATATATGCTAGCGTTGTAATTTAAGGGCAATGATTCTAGTAGCGAAAGCTCTCTGGCGAATATGGATAATTTTGTGCTACCAGCATGATCTTGGCGAATTTGGAATATCTCAACAACTAGAGTGAATCTGGAGAAATGAAGTATATGGCTAAATTCAGAAAAAATATGTTCTATAGACCAGTGTCAACAACTCTACTTGACCGAAGTGAGAAGGCACACTCCCTTTAATGCAGGCATCACTGGGCTGTTGAGGATGACTGTGAACAGACACGAGTCAGCTTTTAAATTCGTTATGGACATACTTTGTCATTCGAAGGTTGATGACTTCTAAAAAGACAAAGAGGTATCGTTCCATAGAAGGTAAGATCAATGAGTTTTGCTTCAATTATGAATCAATGCTCTTGAAACTGAATCAAGTCACTGGCTGACAACAGCTCGGCAAAAGAAGACGAGTGTATGTGTTTATTTGGTCACGATACGATACGGTCCCACAGGCATACACAGCCGTTCTTGACGCCGGCAGTGCTGAGCGCCAAATATGCCACAGACGTCAGCTGTCAGCAGCATCGTCGGAGTAAACAGCACCCGTGTGACGTCATACCAGCCACCGTGTGACGTCATACCAACCACCGTGTGATGGGCGGACAAAGCCATCTCCGGGTCAAGGAGGCAGGTCAGGAAGGGACATGGAGGCGGAGAGTGGCAGTGTGTGTCGTGTGTCACGGTGAGAAACGGTGTCATAATGTCACCAGAGTCTGGCACGGCCTCGTTCGCCCGACGTCTATCCAGACCATAATGAGCGCGACACAGAAAGCACCCAGGTACTACTTGTTACCTGACTGTGCCTGGATCCGGGATCCAGCTGAGATCCGGATCTTGTGTCTTGTGTCCCGGAATCAAGGTACACAATAATTAGAGGGATCCTAAAAAATCCCAGATTCTGATATATTTTATGGCCAGGGATCCAATGGATCCCTGATCCAACTTTGGGATCCAGGCACGCTGGAAGATGTCCTTCTTACTAAATTTACCATATGGAAAACTTAATTACGATATCCGTGACTCGTATAGGTTCAACTTACAAGGTAATTTACAGGTATTATATTTCTGCAGAGTACATACTACATAAGCGAAAAAATGTCAGTCCTGCATCTTGTGTTTCAAGCTCTGAGGTTCGTTTAGATTAGCGAACCACTAGGAGATTCCAGATTCCGAAGCATTTTACGCTGAGGGATCCAGGAGGATCCAAGATCTTCCTGCATTTTACGCAAAGATATCCACTAGGATCCAAGATCTTCATGCATTGTATACCGAGGGATCCACTGGGATCCCGAATTCTACTTCGGGATCCAGGCAGGGTGCCTGTTACAGGGTGCTGGTAAGTGTTACAGTCCGTGCCAAGTGCGTGTTACAATGGTACATGGTGCCAAGTGCGTGTCACATGGTGCCAGGTATGTGTCACATGGTGCCAAGTATGTGTCTCATGGTGCCCAGTGCGTATCACAGGAAGCCAAGTGCGTGTATCACGGTGGCGGGTGAGTGTGCCAGGATGCTCTGGTGCTCCCTCGATGTGTATTAGGGCGTGCGTCGTATGTCACAGTCGGCTCCTCACGGTGGATGTCTCCTCGTCACAGGACCGACCTTCGGCGCTGCCGTTCCGTCGTCGGCCGTCGGCGGGTCGGGATGCCTGCTCTCCCGGCCCGACAGCACCTGTGAACCTGGCCGCCAGCCAGCGTCGGCCGGCGAGTGGGGCCGCAGCCGTCCCTGGAATACACACACAGACATGTAAACAGACACGCATACATACAGACACAGATACAGACACAGGCAGATGCAGACCCGTCAGCGGTAGTGTCAGGCCGTTCGTCTCTCCTCCTCGCCTCTCTCACTGCCTCGCTCTCGCTCTCGCTCTCGCTCTCGCTCTCGCTCTCGCTCTCGCTCTCGCTCTCGCT
>VOPJ01005873.1:0-24114 GCA_014673585.1 Semibalanus balanoides
GCCGTTTTTTACAAGCAGTAAATACTATGCATGCGGTCTGTATCATATTGCTTTGATTCTCGTGCAGACTTCAAGCATGTTCTTGCACTAAAAAATCGCCAGGATTTGGGAAAAAAGGACTTGTGAAGAAAATGTGTCACAAAAGCTGCCCTTCAACTGAACAACTTATTGTATTAACGCAAAACAGACACTCATACAATTAGTATTGCGCCGCAAAGCGGCGCCAAATTTTGAGGTTTTGAGCGGGCTGGAGAACTAGTTTTTTATTGGAACCAGTATGAAAGGTCAAAGCGAGGAAATATGTCTGAAACAAAAGGTGGTGTGAGAAGACATGTTGCCCTCCCCCCCCATTTAAGGCCAAAGGTGGGTCATGGACCCCATGTCTCCCCACTGCGGCCGTCAGTGTGTACAGTTTTCATTGGACCCAATGTACTGGAAAGGAACACTGACTGATTTGCGCCACGTAGCGGCACGGAATTTTGTGCTCTATTTTTGGGTCTGGATAACTAGACCCTCAGAAATGCATCATGTTTTATATTTACCAGCCCATGGGCACCAATTTAGTCACTCAGTTACATTCTTTCACCGCAAAGATAGAAGGAATTTCGCCGCAGTGGTGCAGAGATTATATTTTTTCTCTCACCGACTTCTTACAGCTTGGTTGCAGCTGCTAGCCAGTTTCAAATCCGTTGTATAGATATCCAGCCATGAACCACATCATAAATAGCCCAAACAATATTGGGCCCAATTATATAAGGCAATATTGGTTTGTTCGCGAACAAAAACGATTGTCAACAAACATCGTGACATTGAGGATTTATCTGGATGCACGTATGCAATATGCATTTTTGTCTTAATTTTGCACCATTTCGCATAAAATAGGTCAGTTCTTATCAATGCGATGGGGGTACCAGGGCATTGGTGCCCTGCCTCCCCTCCTTCTGGATTCAAGAGGACACGGTGCCCAAGTGCCTCCCCCTTCCCTGTTCCACCGTCTATGGAAGCGGCTCCAGACTCCTGAGGGCCGACAGAGTGCCCTCTCAGGCTAACAGAGGTCTCCTCATGTCAACAGAGGGCCCCCTCAGCCAGTCAGAGTATCCCCTCAGGCGGCTAGAGGTCCCCTCAGGTCAACTGAGGGTCCCCCTCAGCCGGTCAGAGTGCCCCCTCAGCCGGCCAGAGTGCCCCCTCAGGCGGCCAGAGTGCCCCCTCAGACGGCAAGAGGGCCCCCTCAGGCGGCCTGAGTGCCCCATCAGGCGGCCATGGTGCCCCTCAGGCGGCCAGAAAGCCCCCTCAGACGGCCAGAGGTCCCCTCAGGTCAACTGAGGGTCCCCTCAGCCGGTCAGAGTGCCCCCTAAGCCGGCCAGAGTGCCCCCAAAGACGGCCAGAGTCCCCCCAAAGGCAATCAGAGTGCCACAAAGGCGGCCAGAGTGCCCCTCACGCGGCCAGGGTGCCCCTCAGGCGGCCAGAGTGCCCCCTCAGGCGGCCAGATTGCCCCCTCAGGCGGCAAGAGGGCCCTCTCAGGCGGTTAGAGTGCTCCCTCAGGCGACCAGAGTGCTCTCCGTCAGGACGGCCAGAGTGCCTCCTCAGGCGGCCAGAAATAGGTGGTGCCCCTCAAGTGTCGAAGGCCCAATGGGGGAATGCACTCACTGCCTTCTAACTGGATCGCCACTGTGTAGATCAATTGCCATAAAAACCACGTTTGTGGTGACGAGGTCTAAGCCTGAGTAGAACATAGATCAAGACATAGACGTATATTTGAAGCCATCCACAATGAAGCATTGTGGCTATTAGAGCCCAATCATCATCAGATAAAATAAACAGACAGTGGGAGTTAGGGGTGGCAATTCATACAGCATGAAACATTCAGTTTCGCGAGCACGGCACAGGTCCGAGTCAACATCTTATTGCCAAAAATTGGCACTGGCAACAAATGTGCCGCTTCAAAGGTGCACGCCGGAAGAGGCGGATATGTAGCTGTTTTCGAGAGATCGGATCTGGACACCATTTTGTTTTTTTTATCGATAATAAGTAACGTGAGGGCCCTCCGGACAGGAAGCAGTCGTTTTTCCCCATCTCAGTTTCGGGAACCGAGGGGCGCGTACAAAATCACAGTCCCGCCGGGTGTGACGCTGGTGAACCTGGTCCACAGTTCGCAGGCCGCTCGCCAGGGCGACGGACTCACCCGTACGGATCACTTTATGGGTGAGAGAGATGGTCTGATGCCTCACTAGATCTCCTGCAGCATCCTGAGTAGCGTTGCGCCCAACTGGCAGCAGCACGTCACAGACATGTCATTATCTTCTACCTCCTGTATGCATCTATTACGAAGGGCCTGGAAAGCCACGGGTATACCTACTGTGGAGCGGATGCTACTGATAAAGTATATGAGTACCTATATATGATGCCATATTTTGTTTTGAATTGGCAGATCCTAGAATGACATTCCATTGACCTAGATCCTAAAGTCGGAGAACCACCAGATCCAATACACAGATCAACGAGCCTCGATGACGCCACTAAGCAATGATGACGTCACCGAACTCTTCCGCTCCCGTGCACGCTATCCGCTCCGCCACGCTCGGCCAACATAAAAGCCTATCCGAGCGCCGTCCAATACGATCCGTCCGCAATTCTCCCCGCTAATGTCCTTTGTCTGTGCGGCTCAGAGCTGTGGAGTGTGGAGCATTGCCCGTCCGTCCCGTCTCTGCTCCGCCGACCCTTTGCACATGTCAGCAGAGTCAGCGTTAACGTGCCGTAATATGGGATGAGAGCGCTGCTCATCAAGACGTGGTTTGACGGTCAGCGGTGAACGTCAGCGGTGACGTCAGCGGTCTTTTGTGCTGGTCTGTACAGGCGTGTGTTCTGCAGCTGTTTGGCGGGTTGACAGGGTTGGCGGTTGACAGGTGTGGGGGTGTGCGGTAATCGGGAGTGGGAACGTTTCAGGAACAGCTGGTACGAACGACAGTCACAGCTGCGCAGTATGGTCGCAGGCAGTGGGTGTTTCTGGGGGCTGGGTGCACAGCCAATGGGTGCCCACCATCAAATTCCTAATCCGATTGTCTGGGCTGGGGTATGCATTATATTTTCGAAGTGTGAGCATGGGTATGAGGTGGCATAAAGGCGTATGACAATTTTTTAGTCCTGTCAATGTGCCGTTTGTATATTTTACTTGACAGCCAGAAATGTTTAAACAGGTAAATATGTTAAAATTAGGATGATAAAGGAACCTGTAAACAATAAATTTTTGTGCAATTACATGAGAACAATAAATATGGGTAATTACCTAGCAGTGTGAAAGATTGAGAAATCGCCAATCATGTCCCGATCCCAAAGTCTGATCAGTATGACAAAGTTGACCGAAAAGTGCTCGACGAGTCAAAAGCCACAAGCAATAACACAGGTGGCGTTGATATTATTTCCCTCGTTGATAGCATCAAGTAAAATCTGTTTAGAAAATAATGGTTGCACAATTTTGTAAAATATTTCTGACTTAATAGGAATGGGCCGGGACCGGGATGGGCCCACAAATATGATGAATTTGATATGGGTCTTGGATTCTGGGTCTGGGCTTTTGGTGTTCAAGGGCTTCGAAGCTGGGCTAGGGCTTGGGGCGTTTAGGCACGCTCATGAAAAACACTCATGGTCGCACTCGCAGGGAACGAGTTTTGTTGTTTTCTGTCTGATGTAATGATGATTAAATCTCATTTCAGGGAGGCAATGGCATATTGTGGATATGTTTTGCGGCTTTTAGTATAATATGTTGTCTATCTTCCACATTATAGACATTACTGTGATGTCATCATCTATGCGAGTTTTCGTGTATTTTGTTTAGCTACATGTCTTCGAGTCTTGGAGTCACCTTTTTTCTATTCACGCGACCGTTTGGGTTGAATAGTGTACTAATATCGCCCGCCGATACAATGAAGTCACGCGATTAGTAATGTTGTTTAATGTGCTCTTATCGAATATTCAATGATTTTCGGTCATTTGCCCTAGTTGGATATGTCGAGATAGACGGATAAGTCATTATGTCCTGAACGAGACGAAATTCTTCATTTCGGTTTCGCGTCTCTTATCTAGATTTTTATGCAGAAATTAGACAAGGTTACGCTGAAGGTTTCGCCCAATATTAGAGATTGTTAGTTGACATGTTGTTAGGGTTGCCTTGATAGGTTTTACTTGTCGTGAAATGGCGAGAACTGTACTCTCAAAATTTTATTAACAGATAACCATAATATGAGTTGATATACTAATTAGTAATTGTCTATTATGTCTGCAACTAATATTTCAGCTATCCAAAAACTAGTAATTTTCGCTTACCTAGAGATCTAACCTATCGAGTTTCCATTAGTCTTTGATTAAGCAACATTAAAATGTTAAGCTCTGCTGTAATTTGCTTTTCAGAATATACTCAGCTTTCTAGTCGCGGATAATCGAACCTGTTTAGACGAATTTGTCCGGAGTGGCGTGCGTGACACGGATTAATGACGTCATATCAGCATCTAATCTTCACTTAACAAAGCCCACCAAATCACTCACATTGCCAGAGCGTCGGCGGCTCGCAGTCGCCCGCTCCAACCACTGTCAGAGCCATCGAAGGTAATGAACATTGGATCTCTCTTCAGCGCCAACGCCCGATTCCAATTCCACCTTTAATTGCGTCCGCCAGTCGACTCAATAGGCAGTGTTGGAAAGAACTGCGAGCAATATTCTCCGCGAGCAAACAATGCGGGCAGCGAAGCGCGGAGCTATTACCATGACAACGGAGGCTGTCAACACCGCGCCGCCACCGCCACAGCCGCGCCGCGAACGCCGCATGGCGACGAGACGGCCTTTTTGTGAGGTCGCCGGCCGGATGGCACGTGCTGAGATGACGGGTGCACGTGACCAGAGGGAGAGGGGAGGTACTGGTGAACGTCACGTTGTTTTGGGAAAGGAGAGTCGAGGGGAGCATAATTCCGACGAGTACGGTTTCATTTTATCTGGTTTTGGGATCCTTCCGGTACAGTCGAGCCGTTTTTGGTTATAAATCGTGGCATAGGTTTGCGGAGTTGTACATGCAATAACATGCTGGGTGTATTTTGTTTGTGTGGTACATGTGTTAAGTAGCTTTATAATTCTTGCGATTGGGCCTGAGGCTTACGATGCTGACGTTCTGACCTGTTGAGCGAACCGGCGATCCTTGTTTTTTCGATTAGTATTCACTTTATTAAGGAGCTTGCACCGTTACTCCATTAGAGGTCAATTTGACTTAGTGTATAGTATTAGAGCTTATGAACTCTAGGTTTGTTTATCATAGTGAGTTGTCGTTCTGGTAACTTAAAGAAGATTGAATTTACACCACTTCTCATTGACAAATCGTACGTAACGGCTAAAAGGATGGCACAAGCCTGGGTAGAGGCTTCTCAGTTCCATCTGACGTGCCCGCCCAGCGCGCGCAAAAGTTTGCATCCGCCACTGGCGCTTGACGCTGTACTACTGACCGGAGCCTGGGTCAGTCCAAGCCTCTGCACCCAGTCGGCCGCTGGCAAAAGCGCTGCGCGTACGGTTGGAACCCCCTTCTTCACGGCCCAGGCCTTCGTCAAGCAAAAGACGAAATTATTACGAAGCGAGCGCTAAGGCTCGCAAGTCCTCATGACTTACGGGATTATTCTCACATATATAATAACGGCCGCCCGACCGACTAACCCAGCCGACCGTAAACTTTCAGAAACATTATATCTGTTAAATCCCGCATACGATTAAACAAGCAATAAACTTCGCCATTTGGGTAGCCCTATTATCAATTATATTTGTTTACATCATATATTCTTCTCAAGTGACAGGTTATTCATGGCGCGTGGCCAGGTGCCCGCTTTAGGGATGGTCAGTTTAAACGTATTCTGCCTGCATATATAGCTGATAAATGGCTGGATAAGTAATAAGCTGATTTTTTTAGACCATTCCTAACTGACAATGACGCGCAATCAACTCTGGGTCCAAGACAGACACTGCATCGTGCCAACGTGCACCTCTGTTCCGCATCGGGTTTCCGACTGCTTACTCGTCATTTTGCCGATTAAACCGCGAGTTACTGGGGAGGGGAGGGGGCTATTATAGCACCCCCCCCCTCCCGTTATTCTGGCATAATCTCCTAAACCAATGAAAAGGTATCGTGACCCAAACTTTTCAGTACTTGTCCCAATCAAAATTTGACATTGCATTCTGCCTGATGGAAAAAGATGAGGCTATTATAGGTCAAACCGGGAATTGGACGTCAGATGACGTCATTTCTGCGTTTTTTGTTGAGAAAATGAGGGTTTGCGGGAAACGCTGCCAAATGTACAGTTTTACAGATAAACTCAATTGTCATACACCAAAAGACAGGTTGGGCTATCAGACTGCTGTCTCGGATTTTTGAAAAAAAGTTGAAATTAAAAAATTTGAGAAATCCAAAGACATTTTTTTTGTTTTTTGAAATTTTCAAAAAAAATGAATTATCAAAAAACCGGAATATATGTAATTGAGTTAATCACAATAAATGTGTGTAGAAAGTTTGAAGTCAATATCTTCAAAACTGACTGAGTGACAGCCTTTCAAAGACAAAATTAGACCACCTTTTACTGTATACAATAAGCAAAATGACTATTTCCGTTTTTTTTGCTTTTTATTCTTCAATTTTTATGGAAAAAAAATCATGTTCTAAGGTCATTTTTCGCGTTCCTTATCGATAAACGAACCCATAACATGATATTACAGCTTCCTAATGACAGTAATTACTTTCGTGACATTGTGACTCGGATGACCTTGACTGACCCAAGGTCAAAAATAGCCTTAGAGATGGTAATTAGAAGTGTCAGATGCACGAATCATACCGATTAACCAACTTATTTTGCGTTAAATATAGCATTTTTCCGCGACAATGCCGACCACCGGACTTTGATGGCACGGTCAAACATTTTTTATTTGACGTGACCTGTGACGTCATCAGTAAACCCTGAAGTATAAGCAATATTAAGTTTCCCTCGACAAATTGGATAGGGCTAAATCGATGCCCGTTCGAATTTTAAGATGGTCCAGTAGTTTTCGGAGATTCAGAGGGGGCATATAAAATAGCCCCCCCCCAGTAACTCGCGTTACAGAATATACGCGCAATGTGGTATAGGCCGCGGTTAAGGCTCTTGCGGATATTTGACAAATTGCATGATTTTGGCACCATCTTCATTGTATCGTATCTTGATCACATCACAATGCTCTCTCTACAGTCCGTCTTGCTGCAGTGCGGTTTAATTACGATCGCCATCTCCTGCGGAGCTGATCAACCGGAAGTTCAGAGTTCAGGCCGATGACCGGTCGGAGGTCAGGCAAAAGGTGTCAAACAGGCTCGCTCTTCCTCAGGAGGCGGGACTTATCTGAGCCTGCCACGATATGCCTCGAGGTAGAAGCGGTTTCTTGGGCCCGATGTTTAACATTACAAGTCAATGAGAAGTGGTGTAAATTTCAACTTTTGGTTAAAAGACAATATTGACAAAAAATAGGCCATAAGCTCAAACTTACATTGTGAAAATCGCATCATAATTAGACGGATGGTTAAGAAAATATATCAAAAAAGGAGCGTTCGCTCGGTCAGAAGTCGATAGTAGGTTGTTGGATTGTGTTCGATTGAGAGGATACAAGTTTCTGCAACTAGTCGCTAAACGCCGCAAATTGTTATCAGTCTCTTCAACTGAAGTAGAATGCGTGAGGCGGATCTGATATTTTACGCACAAGCTTCTGTTCCCCTCACTGTGAAACATAAACGAACCCTGCCAAGAAGCCGAGACAAAAGGGTGACCCGTTTTGCAACTTTTTCGAAAATGTTCGATTTCCGGTTGGTTTATGATGCCTTTATAGCCGCTGATTTCGAATATGACAATCAAAATTGAAAATTCGAAAAATATTCGAGAAAGGTATATTTTGCTCTGCATACGGTCGTTTGATATTGTCTTATGACATGTTTTAATTCATTTTGCGAACTTATCTAGATATTTTTGTATAGGATTGGAGAGTACAAGTGGTGCTTATGACGTGAAAAGAGTACTCCATTACGCTAACCCATTGCATATACTTTATAGACTTCGTATGCCCAATTGGTTGGCTCAAACTGTTGCCCAATTGCCGATGGTCCTCACCCTGAGTTTAATCTCGTCCCTGGATTGGCAAGCACGATATACACTTTGCGGTCCTGCTGTGTTCTCATGGGCGCTAATGGTGCTATTTTTTGCTGGAGATTAAAGAGGGATGGTTAGCAATCCGATATCTAAGTAAGATAGTGGTTGACCTGCGTGCTGGGCTCATTAGTGCGGGTGGGAGGTAATTCATTGCCCTTTTAACGATATCTTAAACACAATAAGCTGGCAATCAATCACATAGGTACGGATCGGCTGGCTGTCGTGTAGACTAGTGGATGAGGCATCGGTAATTGTTCGGGCTGAACAATAATTTAGTCTGGATATGCACGGTAAGTGGTTCTCTATAGTCCCCTGTCGGTAGTATTAGAAAGACAAAACGGTACAGTTAAGAAACCCTTTCAGGAGCCATTAGTAAAACTAGTGAGGCGTAAAGCGATTTATGTGAAGGTCTGTTGCTGAGCATGTGCGTTCGTGTTCAACTAACTAATTTCGTTAAAGGAAAATAGTTTTTGCACCTTCATATTGACTCGAGCTGGCACTGACAAAACAAGCTGTGTGCTTCACAGGTGGGTTGTGGAGGACTGAAGAATAGCAGTTT
Organism: Semibalanus balanoides; assembly: GCA_014673585.1. Classification (NCBI taxonomy): domain Eukaryota; kingdom Metazoa; phylum Arthropoda; class Thecostraca; order Balanomorpha; family Balanidae; genus Semibalanus; species Semibalanus balanoides. The sequence goes on from VOPJ01005873.1 coordinate 8,749, forward strand.
TTGTAGCACGTGGGTTGAAAAACTCTTACCTGACTGCAAGTTTTCTGGGCTGAAAGGGCTCTCCAGCGGATTATATTTGTTATTTTTTGTCGAGGATTATGTGAAGCCTATAAATTTAGGAATTCAAAATGTGGGCTTTTCACACACAGGGCAGCCGCGCCTATCTTTAAATTCTTTCGCGAACTTTACTTTTCGAATATCTGACTGGCTGAGCCACGTTAATGACGCTTGTGCGGAGAGTACGCATATTAGTTTTGATAATGATAATGTCGTGCCTTCTTGTATTTGAATCCGTTCGCCCTGTGTATGGGCTATTTGTTTATGACATTTATGAAAAGAAGTTGAATTTCAAATTCATAGTCAGAATCGTGTTAATAAACATAACAATCCATAGTGTGAATCTATTTCCTTTAAGCTAATAATTCATCTGCCGAATTTTAGCGCCTGCTAACGGCTGCCGTTCGACCCTTCTTTTGGTTCAATTAGGTGAGCTTAACTGTGCGCATCTGTCGAGCTGGGTATGACTGTAGGCACATCAGTCTTCAGGGGCTGATCCAAGGTCTTCAAGGATCTTTTCCAGCTCGTCGTAATCCATGGACATTACGTATAGGGGTTTCGACGTCGTTGTACTCGGCAATCCACGTGACGTCCACTATCTTTCTGTATATGTTGGCGACTGGTGCAATATAAACTTGCGGACCTGCGGAGCTAGAAGAACTGCTCGACCAGCCTCTGATAGGGTGGTGTGCCTCTGTCGCCAGGCTGAGCTACCCTGCAGGGCGCTATTCCACCAGTTGGATGGGAAGACAGTGGTTCCGGGTACTCTTCCGTAAGGCCTCATCGGTAGAAACGTTCGCGGGAACCGTTCATCCGTTCACACCATGCTGCCGGTAAACAATTGCGTCAGTGCGGTGTGACTATTTCCATGATCTGCCCCCTATGCCCTGATTTCCATTTTCCATGTTGAGACTTCATGACATGGGGCGAGCTGAAAAGATCCTGCTGGTGCCCCTAAGACTGGTGTGCCTAATAGCACACCCAGTTCGACAGTGAGCGCACAGTTAAGCTCACCACTGAGGTGGCGGCAGCCGTAGCAGGCTCTACTCGGCAGGATGGCTACAGCCTTAAAGGAAACAGTTCACCTTCAACATGGGTTTTGAACTGAGATAGCAGTTGTGTAGGCCGTGTTAAAAACCCTAACTGCAAGTTTTCTGGCTCGGAAAGGCTCTCCAGCCGAATATTTTTATTGGACTTTTTGTCGAAGGAGATGTGGGCCATAAACAAAGAATGTCAAGAATGTGAACCTTCCGGAGGCTATAAAGTAATCTTTAGACGCGGACTACTCTGGAATCTGATTGGTCTGAGCCATTCAATATTTCGTTTGAAGTTGCAGAGTCACATAATAGTTTTGGTAAAACGAATAATGGATTAATGTAGCCTTCGTCCTGGAATCGGCGCGATGTATGACTATTTTTTTTTGACAATCATGGAAAGCAACTTGTATTTCAAAATGTAATCAATCGTGTTGGACAAAAACAATCCAAGTAATTATTATACTCTTACCAAGTAGTTGCACAAACATGCTCAGGCCAAATTCCCAAATCCGCTTCGCTCACTATGTGTTACTAAATGGGGCGTCGAATGGGTTCTTCTCTTTACCAGAACCGTATTTTTGCTCTAAAGGGGTGAATAATAGCAGGGACTAAGAGAACAAACCGTGTATCCCAAGACTAATGAGGTTCAGCCGACCGAACTTACCTTGCCATCACATCTGGTCAGCACGACAGCCGCGATCCGTCACTATTGAGGAATTGCAAGCATTATTCGTGTGACAAGAATATCGTAACAAGGGCAAATGAATACCCCCATACCCGCCTTAGGCCAGCACGCGCAGGTCACTTATTTACGTGATGCGGAGGTGCTACCATCCCTTTTATCGCAAAAATAGCACCATTGAGCGCGATAAACACGAGGAGGCCCGGGTGTTATAAGTATCGTGCTGTTGCCATCTAGCGGGCGAATGGTACTAAGGGTGAGACGATCGGCTTTGGGCAACAATGAGCCAACCAGTGTGCTACGAGTCTCAAATGATGGCAATGGGTCCCGCAATGTAGGTGCCTTTTCATATCGTAGCCATTGTGCCTCTAAATCCTGATACTTTTTCCAGGATTAGTCGGCAAATGGTCAAAAATTTGGTCTGGCAAATTTTCAACGACCCGTGCGGCGTGAGAGAGGAATTTTTAGATTTTTGGTGGTCAGGGTATACTGAGGATTCAGCGTCTAAAAATGCATCAGAAACCGACCGGAAATCGAACATTTTCGAAAAAGTTGCAAAACGGGTCACCCTACCGAGACAATAGCCTCTTCCTTTCGCCAGTGTCCTATTATGAATTGACATTTACGAAAGACTCTAAAAATAAATACGCGTGACCTACCATCACCCCAGACTTCTACACTCTGACGCGCGTACACTGCCGCACCATCATCAAACACTGGTAAACCTTTAACCCGCCTTTTTCGGAGGCGCGAGCCAGAATCTATCGGTCACAGCGGGAGGCACAGTCAGTGCCGTCTTATAATAGCCGTAAAAACGAGCAGCCACCTCGATTATGGAAGATTGATGTGCGACGCTGCCGTGGGGAGCCATGCAGGGGTGGCTTGGGTGGCGGCGTCTGCCTTAGGGAAGCGTGCACAAGTCGGTCCTATATAAAGACACACTGTTGTGCGTTGATGTTAGTTAATGTACGCTAAGAGCACGCCCACACCTGCCTTTGAGCGCCGTATTGTGCTGTCTGACATATGCTGATGGTCGTTTGTGATGAAAATAGCAAGGTCACAGTCATAGAGTCGCACTTTCCCACATTGGTTCAAGTTCATTACTTATGTCTGGCAAGCATCCAAATAACTGTATTCATATTTGTATCGGTTGCGTATGTACCATGCAAACCTACGATTTCTTGGACTGATATTTAGGCATTGCAAACAGACATGTCCTTCTTTTCTAATACATCTGAATTTTAAATCATACTAATGCATAGGTAGTTCCAACTCTCTCTACCAATTTCACTAAACCAGCAAATAGTGATACACAATAACAATATTATGATTTCAGAGTAATAATATCATAAAAATAATAATATCATTAAAATAGTAATATCATGAACATGATAATATCATAAAAGTTATAACATAATAGCCGTTTTCACGATGGATTATTTTGTGCCAAATGTTTTAAAACATTTTAAAATGTTTTAAAATGTTTTAAAACATTTCGTGCAAAATAATCCATCGTGAAAACGGCTAATAATTATAATATCATTAAATTGATATAATAAGAATGATAAAGATGATAACATAGTGCAAGTTTAATTAACTCATCTGTCACAGAAAAAGATGACCCAGCTTGTTCCCATTTCACAAAATGTGCCTTACATACCACAAGAGCACCACGAGGATCGTCTCTCGTCCTCTCATCGCTCCCTGGCTCGGTCTAAATTGAGAGACAGACCCCCGTGCCGGATTCCAGCGGCTTCATTGTTATTCACGGCTCGGTATTTTCCCCGCGCTACCAACAGCCATGCCAATATCAGCCGCTGCTACCGAGACACGACATATAGGGAGGTGTATTTGAGACGTTATTAACGGACGCGTAGTTTATGGAGAGAGGTAGCGTCGCCGAAAAACGACTGCTGGATTCCGTAAAGAGTAGGATATGTTAGGCTGATGGACAGTGGACAGTGGACAGTGGACAGTGGACAGTGGACAGTGGACAGTGGACAGTGGACAGTGGCAGTGGACATGGACAGTGGAACATGTGGACAGTGGACAGTGGACAGTGGACAGTGGACAGTGGACAGTGGACAGTGGACAGTGGATGTCATGCAGTGTCTGGCGAGAGAGAGGGAGAGTGAGAATCTGTCTATCGGGAAATGGGCCTGGAATAGTGCAGATCGGTTCTGATAACGTTGCTAGTGAGCTGGTGCTGTTTGTAGTGTTAGATTCATACCGCATAACGTAGTTGTTACCACGTGAAGGTTGAATGTATCACGCCAGTGGAATTTCGACAAAGGGTTGGTAGGCGTGTGGTCCATTTCAAACGAATTCAATATGAGTACAAGGTAGGTATTGTATGACCACTGGGAATGGGGTGTGCACTCAGTGCAAGCGCAGACAGACGTGCAGCCGGTCTGTTATGTATCTTCACTTTTTTAGTTCCTAAAACTCATCTAATTTCATTTCTGTGTACAACAATGACTGATACAAGGGACCATGTGGCACCTACCCAGGTAGGTACCGCATGTTACTATAAGTCGGTACTTCATGTACACAGCAGTGAAATTAGATGAGTTTTAGAAACAGAAAAGGGGAAGATACATAATAGACCGACTGTACATATTAGAGCTCACACTAAAATATATTTGAAGACTAGCTCGACGTTATATTTCATCAATTTAAACGCAACAGTTCGTATCGAAAACGGAAAATTATTGCAGACGCTTTTACTTATCACCAGGCTCGTTTGCACTGCTGAGTGTCGACTTAGCCGAGTGCGCTTTGCTCTTACGTTAATGACTCTCAAGTCTGTTTTTGGCTCCAGTCATGTCAGTGGCTTTAAAGAGAGCTTCATTGCTGCTCGGGGTTGATCCCTAATCGTGTTCGGGAGATTAAATCTGCATAAAACAGTGATAAATATTTCCTGGATCCACTAGCGGTGAAGTCTGATGGGAGCTTTTAGATGCGGAGCGGGAGCAGGGATGTGGAAACTTTGTCTCCATTCAGTTGGAACAGAAGGGTTCGATGCCAAGGGCGAACCTGCTGGGATAATGGATGCTGCTTTCATAAGTTCTTAATGGGATAATTGGACTTAATAAGCAAGCCGTTAAATTGTATTTTCATCAAAGCCATTTACTCATGCATAACAAAATCATTGTACATTACAATCAAGAATATCTCCGTAATAGAAAGCAAGCTTTGCATTGTGATACATTTTCCTCCCGTTTCTATGGCTGGAACAGCCGACTGTCCGCCGACAGCGGCGCGGGTCCCCGCCGGCCACCAGTGAGCGGTGTTTTGGCCCGGGCCACTGGCCGCCAGCCGACCGACCGTGGCCCAGGCTCCTCTCCGGCTCTCCCCACCCGAATCTGGCGGTCGATACGGGTACAGTGACGTCACCGGCGGCGGGCCCGGCCGGCCCACCGGAAGTTTGGACGCGCCGGCGAGCAATAGACTAATGCGATGCGAGGGGAAGGCGCCGCTCCGCCGCCCGGACCCGAACGCACGACACGCCGATGAATTCTATGTGGTTTCGGGCCGAATGCGATGTCAGCGCTGCCGAAGATAAGAGCTGCTGAAATGAATCGGAGCGACCCTAGTGGTGGAAGAAACGAGAGCGTGGCCAGTGGTAAGAGGCGCGAGTGGTGCAGCTTGTCTAACGGCTGCCCTCTTTAGAATGACTATCGGTGACAGTTTGTTTTGCATAACGTGCAGGCTCAAATGCGTCGTGACAAGACACAAGTCAACAAGAGTCTTTTTGAGACGGCTTCAAGGCCGCATTGATCTTGGAGGGCCAGAATAGTGTTTGGTAGACGGTGTGTTATAATGGTAGGCGGTAGCTGGTGACAGTGACTGCCGCAACGAACCAAGCAGCAGTAGTGGGCAGAGACGATGACCGGTGTCCGGCGGCCGGTGTCCGGTGTCCGGTGGACGGTGGACGGTGGCTGGTGGACGGTGGCTGGTGGACGGTGGCTGGTGGACGATGGCTGGTGGACGGTGGCTGGTGGACGGTGGCTGGTGGACGATGGCTGGTGGACGGTGGCTGGTGGACGGAGGCTGGTGGCTGGTGGCTGGTGGCTGGTGGCTGGTGGCTGGTGGCTGGTGGCTGGTGGCTGGTGGCTGGTGGCTGGTGGACGGTGGCTGATGGACGGTGGCTGGTGGCTGGTGGCTGGTGGACGGTGGCTGGTGGCTGGTGGGTGGCCTGGTGGACGTGGCTGGTGGACGGTGGATGGTGGACGGTGCTGGTGGACGTGGGCTGTGGACGGTGCTGGTGACGGTGGCTGGTGGACGGGGCTGGTGGGGGACGATGGCTGCGTGGACCGGTGGCTTGGTGGCGGAGGCTGTGGACGTGGCTGTGGACGCGTGGCTGGTGGACGGCGGAATGGTGCGATTGGTGGACGGTGTGCTGGTGGACGGTGGCTGTGTCGGTGGCTGGTGGACGGTGGCTGGTGGACAGTGGCTGGTGGACTGGCTGGTGGACGGGTGGCTGGTGGAACGGTGGCTGCGTGGACGGTGTGCTGGTAGGACGGTGGCTGGTGGACGGTGGCTGGGTGGGACGGTGGCTGGTGGACGGGGCTGCGTGGACGTGGTGGTGCGCTGGATGGCGGGTGGCTTGTTGGCTGGCTGGCTCGTGGCTGGTGGCTGGTGGCTGCGTGCTGTGGCTGCGTGGCTGGTTGGCTGGTGGCTGGTGGTGGTGCGCTGGCGTGGGACTGGTGGTGGTGGCTGGTGAGCGGCTGGCTGGTGGCTGGTGGCTGGTGGCTGTGGCTGGTGGCAGGGGATGGTGGCTGCGTGGGCTGGGGCTTGTGGTGGTGGCTGTGGCTGAGTGGGCTGGTGGCTGTGGCTGCGCTGGCTGGTGGACGGTGGCTGGTGGACGGTGGCTGGTGGACGGTGGCTGGTGGACGGTGGCTGGTGGTCGGTGGCGGACGGTGGTGTCCGGTAGTATCCGGTGGTGGAAGGTGGCTGGTAGCCTGTGTGCAGTAGACGGTGGCGGCCGGTGGCGGCAGCGGACGTTGTCTAGTAGCGGGTAGCCTGTGTGTGGTGGTGGCCATTAGCGGCAGTCCGGTGGACGTTGGCGGTAGTCTGGAGGACGGTGGCGGACGGTGGCAGCAGCGGGAGGGCTGTGCGGCAATCACTCTGTGCAAACAGCACCGGACACGGCCAGGCACTCGCGCCACGCCAAAATAAACAGCATCACGATCGACGATCAGGGGCAGAGGAGGTGGCGGAGGGACAGCCACGCTGATAGAGGGGTAGCAGCATCGACAGAGAGACGGAGACGGGAGTAGAGGGGGAGACGATGGTAGTGGGGCAGAGACGATGGCAGGGGGTTAGATACGGGGTAGAGGGCTAGAGACGGGTGTAGAGAGGCAGCAGAGACGGTGGTAGGGGCAGAGACGACGACTTCAAATATTTCAGATAAATGAAATGTTGTCTAATGGACAATGGACATATACGTACTATCGTACGCCCGTTAATATATGCATGGCCTCCAGCAGAGGACGATTAAAAAAGACCAACTTATTGCATAACATATCGCACTAAATAGGTCTGGTAAAAATGTAACAAGCATTCAGAGGCCTTGACAAAAAAAAAAAAAATAGAAAGCTGATAGGGAGCAAACGAGCGACCACTGTCAGTTCAATTTGATGGAACAACGGCATCATCACTTTCCTTCATTTGGTGTTTTTAAGAGATATAATTACATTTATCCACAAAATCGATTCCTTGCTTAAAATCGACAGACTAGACCAAATATATTGTAAATGTGTCACATTTTGCATAGAAGCATTCCTATCGAAAAATAGTTTAAGTTTAAGTTGATACATGTTCCACGCTTATAACGGTTGGTACTTACAAGCACTTGGTAATGAATTTACTGTTCTAGCTCAAATTAGCCTGCCTACGCATTACTTTTTATCATGATGATATATGATATGTTTCATGTGCTCGATGTTTTGTGAATACGTACCAAACTTCCATGAAAAATCAACAAGTATTTAAAAAGTACATTGAAACCGACAGTTAAGCTTGGCCCCGGACGGCGACCCAACAGGTTACATCTCTATACACAAACAACAGGTTACATCTCTTCAACGCAGCATGAACAATTATCCCAAATTTCGAGAGTCTTTCTTATAGATGTAAGCTCAACGCACTTTATTTCGGCCAAACACTCACTGAAAATCAAGGACTTCTCATCGCACACCATCTACAAGCATTCATGCCACACACACCACAACGATTTAACACCCAAACACCCTGTAACACAAACACTTCACAAACACTAGCCCGACTGTTGCCGCCCGGGGTCTGGCCGCCTGACGCCTGCGTTTACCCTGGATGCTCGGTGGGCTGTTGGCGGGGCCGGCGTAGCCTGTTCATGCTTCGGTTATGTTATGTTCAATTTCATTATGTTGGAGAGGCGCTGTGATTTAAGCTTTTGCTTTTGCGCCGATCCGTAACTGTCTGTTGTATTTTATGTATCTTTTGTTAAACAAAATAAACTGAACTGAACTGAACTGAACCCATTACATGTTCTCGACTTTTGTTAATTTAAATAATTTGACATGTTTTCCCATGAATTTTTAACAAGCAGGTATTTCATACGTGACAATTCACATATGAAACATTTATCAGAACCGTGTATCCATAATCAAGGCTAAAAGTTCCAAAAGACCGTAATGCATTCGGTGGATTAACGTGGCCAAGAACGGTGACGTATTTAGTGTAAAGGATGGTAGTTCTATCTTTCTTTTATCTTAGTTCTTCTTCCTATCACCAAACATCTTCATTTGCTAGCTACAATATCTATTAGAGTACGCTCATCAACAACACCATCGCCGTAGTCCCGCTGCGAAAACGCATCTCACAGCACTACCAAAAACCACCAGGCGGCGTCCATGGCGGTGGACGTGGGGTCCACTCCGAGTGATTTCCACCGGGAAGCCGGGAAGTCGCCCCCGCCCCCGCCCGCGCCTCCGCCCGCACCATACCACCCGCCGTCAATCCAGGGCTCAGCAGCGGCTCAGTCAGTCTCATGTCCTCACCATGCCCGGCTGACGCCCCGGTGTCCCGCCGGACGCCACTGGATGATCAGATGAGTCGGATGAGTCAGATGAGTCAGATGAGTCAGATGAGTCAGATGAGGCGTCATGTCCACAGTCGTCGCCACCGCGGGCACCGTCAGCCCGGCGGGGGTCTGCGATATTGCGTCTCCCGCCGATGATAGGAATGCGCGACGGTAGATCGATCCTTATGAGCGCACTCTGTACAGCAGCCGAGCAGTCAGACGTCGGTCGGACGCCGGTCGGACACCGGTCGGACGCCGGTAGGACGTCGGTCGGACGCCGGTAGGACGTCGGTCGGACGCCGGTAGGACGCTGGTCGGACGCCGGTCGGACGCTGGTCGGACGCTGGTCGGACGCCGGTCGGACACCGGTTGGACACCGGTCGGAGACGGTCGGACGCCGGTCGGACACCGATCGGACGCCGGTCGGACACCGGTCGGACGCCGGTCGGACGCCGGTCGGACACGTCCGACACCGGTCGGTCGCCGCCGGCCGGAAAGTCGGTTGAGCGCGGTGAACGGCTAATGGACCAGCTGTCAGAACGTCAAGCGAACCGTACACTGAGCGAAGACATCTGAACAGTCCTGACCAGAGATGCCTGCACCAACTGAAGCCGACAAAAGCGCGGCAGCTGATGACAGGCTGGATGGCCTGGATGACCGCCCCAGTACAGATATAGATCACTGCATCAGTGGTCAATGCTCGACTGGTACTGAGAGAGAGAGAGAGCTGTCAATAGGCGTGTTTACACCGCACTAAATATATTCCGCGGAAAATTTTCCACGGATATTCTTTGTAACATTTTCGGCCGTAATTTTCTAGATTTTGGTACAGTATTCTTCCGATCTACTTTTACGCAAGTGTCTGCTCGCGTGTCGTTGCTGTGCCTATGCGACCGAGATCAATTATGGCCTTCCGCGATTGTGGGACAATTTTCTGCGGAATATATTTAGTGCGGTGTAAACAGGCTAGTGACATAGTGTATTTTTCAAACCATCCACACGGTGGCTATTCAGGTTCTCCGTCATGACAATGGCAGTACTAAGCATAAGGCACAATCACCCATACACAAACAAAATCGCAGTTGAGTCACTAATGGTCAGTTACAAATAAAAACACAAAAAATATGTCAAGTATTAATGATGTTCATGTTCAGCTCTGTGTTACGGCTTACGCGTTGTTATACGTTGGAAGTTACCGCTACAGCACTCATGTCTACTTATATTCCTGTCCCTAGATGGCACTAGTAGTAGACGCCTGAAGTTATGCTGTACCGCAAGGCATAGACTGCTTTCTGCGCAATGGGGGAAGGGATGGTTAGTCATTCTGGTCATCAAATGGGGATAACTGCATCCTTGACACTGACAACCACTGCTTGAAAACACATCTGGGCACGCATAGGATAAAAATCTGCAATGGCTTGAGGATGAAAGTGAGAGGTAAGATCTTAGAAGGCCTTCGTTCAAGCGAGCTGGATCAAATACTTCACTTCAAGGCACTCGCACTTCTGCTTTACGTGACTGAAGAAACACTTTTATTACCAATCTATTTATAGCTATCTGGTCTGCTCGCGCACTGCGCCCGGCTATGGACGAAACATGCATCAGCGCTAATAGGCAAACATCACCGTAATATGTTGTTGGTCCCCCTTGTTGACAAAGTGTCTGTGGGTATCGGTGACCCGCCGGCTGGTCGGATGCATTGTCATTCCCTTCGCTGGTGTTTTCCCCACAGTCAGTCGCAAAGCATTGTTATGCGAGCAGCAATGCAAAGCACTTCATCGATCATGGGATCGAAGAGTAAGGGACAAAGCGAAATATGCAAGGCGTAACGGAGCAGCGAATGGTGTCAAGCATTCCAGCCGCTACTAAGGCTGTGGAGGGTACAAACGCAAATTTGATGGTCACCAGGTGGGTATCCAATCATGTGAATGGTTTTCGAAATGCGAAAAGCAGCACAAGCAGAGCTGGTGATCTTAAAATCAGCGTACTGCACAGAAAACGGCCATAATAATGATGTTGTATGATAATCTCTTACCGTTCCCGTCTAGGGGCGATTTAAATGAAAAATTCATCGGATGCAAAAATTAGACCTAAACTGATATGCGGAGCACATAATTTGATCACCAATTTACTTCAAACTTAACCAGCCAGGGTTGCATTTGCAAATGGAACACATCAAACACATTGAACACTAAGAGTAAATCGCTGGCGTTGTGTTCAATATTGCACGACTCTGGCCTCAGGCATCAGATCGACAGTTGATGACGTTTGTCCAGCTGATGACGGACGATAATGATGCTGATGATGGTGACTGGGATGATGACGGTGTTATTTATCCATTCTATATGGGCTTTATCAGCGGGTGGTACAGTTGTGCCGATGCCTTACTGTTCGGAGTCTGAGTCACTTGTTCATGAGTGCACCCTGAGCAATGAGCATGCTACTAGATGGTCAGAGAGCGCTCCTGAACAATCTCGTTTGATGCGAAGTCGAAATCTGAGCAATGCTTCTATAGTTGAGCATGCAAGTTTCGGATACAAATGTCAGTCTGTCTTAACATGTGGTGCCGGTTCGACGTCTTTACAGATAAAGCCGATACCAAATGTCAGTCTGTCGATATGTAGGGCGCCAGTCAGCCTTAGTTCATTCCAAGCGAGACGCCGGCCTGCACGGCTCTAAAAATACCATGCGTCATTCTGTCATCTATGCCAGTTCTTTACCAGCGCGTGACTATTGGTGAAGTCCTGGCGCCAGACGGCGGCCGCATAATGACGTAATAATGACGTCAGGTAATTGAGGGCCGCGCCGAGGCGTCGCCCCATCAGGACTGAGTGGCCTCGAGTGGTTAATATCACGGTGGAGAGACGGGCCCGCGACGGAACGGTCGTGGATCGCCTGAGAGGGGAGCCTGTGATGGGAGCTGGGGCTGGGGGGAGCTGGAGCTGGGGACCTGGAGCTTGGGCTGTGCTTGGTGCTGGGGCGGGGCGGGGTGGGCTGGGGCCGGGGCTGGGGCTGGGGCTGGGGCTGGGGCTGGGGCTGGGGCTGGGGCTGGGGCTGGGGCTGGGGCTGGTGCTGGTGCTGGTGCTGGTGCTGGTGCTGGTGCTGGAGCTGGTGCTGGTGCTGGGGAGATGGTGCTGGTGCTGGTGCTGGTGCTGGTGCTGGTGCTGGTGCTGGTGCTGGTGCTGGTGCTGGTGCTGGGGAGCTGAAGTGGTGCTGCGGGTGGTGATGAGGATATAGGCTGGTGCAGGGGAACTGAAGGTGAGATAGGGGATATACGATATGCTGACCATTGTATAAACACATTTTGCTGAGCGAGCTGCAGAAATGAAAACGAACATGAAAGAACAGAAGTTGGATTGTAAGAGACATATCTTAGTTAACGATTAACTAAATACATTTGATAAGCATATAAATAGGAGTTTGATCTCCTTCTGCTTTTCTACGTGTCATTATATTCGTCATTGAATATCATCGCATGTGAGCCTCGCATTAAACGCTGCTCTGCTAAACTGAACCCAGATTCGTTAACGACTCCTTTCTCTAGTCAGCAGATAGTCCATCTCCATCAAACCGGTGCTTTATTGGCCGGCTTGCCAGGACCGCCAACCGGCTGTCTCCACCGCTGAGCTGAGCTGAGCTGAGATGAGCTCGTCAGCGCACATCAGCAGCGCGCCCGTCCCGCTCAGCGAAGCCCGCTCTAATCCCGCGCACATCTCAGCTCTCAGCAGCGACAAACGCGATTGCCAACTCGGGTCGGGTGGCCGCGCCGACGCCGGGGTTTAACTTATGACGCTAAGCGGATCGGCGGCGATGAATTTTGAGGCACGTATATCAGCACAATGCCGGCCGGGACGGGACTGCCGGGCCGGGCGCGCCTCATCCGAGTCAGGGGAATTACAGTGACAATTTGTCGGGCTTTGTCGACGGATTCTGACGGAACTGGAGGGGCGGGAGGAGGCGAAAATGGGCGGCTGTAGGGAAGAGCAGTGACACCAGTCAGAGGAATGTTGCTGTCAGGGGATGTACTGTCAAAGGTGTCCCTGTCATGGACGGGGTTGTGCCGATTGGCAGGGAACAAGAAAGAAAGAAAGAGATAGAGATAGAGAGAGAGATAGAGAGAGAGAGAGAGAGAGAGAGAGAGAGAGAGAGAGAGAGCCGAGAGCCGAGAGCCGAGAGCCGAGAGCCGAAGCCGAGGCCGAGAGCCGAGAGCCCGAGAAGGCCGAGAGGCCGAGAGCCGAGAGCCGAAGAGCCGAGAGCCAGAGCGAAGCCGAGAGCGAGAGCCGAGAGCCGAGAGCCGAGAGCCGAGAGCCGAGAGCCGAGAGCCGAGAGCCGTGAGCCGAGAGCCGAGAGCCGAGAGCCGAGAGCCGAGAGCCGAGAGCAAGGAGGGGAGCGATCAAGAGAGAGAGAGAGAGAGAGAGAGAGTACGGGAGACAGTCTGACACACAGACACACAAACACACAGACATGCTAACACAGAGAGACGGTATCGCACACGTAGTAAATGGCTCGGCTTCATTTGATACCGTCAAATGGGATTCTGATGTCCCTCCTTGATTACTGCCGCAGGACGATAAATGCAGGCGTTTCAGGCGCCTTTCCGCCACAGGGTGAGTGGGTTTCTGTCCGCTCATTCAACCGTACGCGAGTGCTTATACAACTACCACGGCTAAAGATGGATCATAATGCGACGAACTGGATCTGCTTCTCGAACATTGCTAAGGTACAACAATTATATAAAAGTTCACCTTTTACCACAAAAATTGAATTTTTACTTGAAATAAACAGAGGATAACAAAATATATTGCGAATTGATTGGTATTGATTGTGCGAAATGAATTTCATTATCTGCTTAATGGCTATCTCGAGTTGTCGATTTTTTTTTTTAACACAAAACAAAATTTCTTGAAGATTATTTTTAAAAGCTGGATAAACATTCAGAAGCCAGTATGCACGATACCCAACAAATTGTCAAAGCTATCTTTATTTGTGACTGACTTATGGCTCCTTAGGTACGAGTAACTTCACGACGTCTTTTTTAAGTGCTGTTTTGTTTTGTTTTTAGTGAAATAAGAGAGCAAACAATCGTGAGTTGTAGAGACTTCAAATGGCAAGGAATAACGGTCAATCGGGCACTCCCTGTTTTGCGCAATTTTGTTTCTGCATCGAATGGTGCTTGTGATATAACGCTACGGCGTCAAATATATAAATAGCAACTATTATAACGATTTCGTTGCGGCTAACATAAATGTGATGAGAGCGTCCGGCGGATACAGGGGAAGGCCAGAAGGGGATATTTCCTCCAAGAAACGCCATAAGTCGGCCGAAAATTGCCCACATTTCCTGAAACTATAAAAAACTAAGCAGCTTTTAACACCTACAAAGAGTTTGTTTACAAATTCCTCAAATGCAAGTAACAGGGAAATCCGATGAGTTTTCAGAATTGTTTGACACGTTTTGGTATTTTGCCCCCAAACCCATAAAAAACACGTTATTGATCCGCCAGTGTCAAGAAGGCGGCCATGAACGTAGCGGAAATAAACTTAGTAATGCAGTAGGGGTGCAAACACCAAAACTGCAGATCTATTCAATGTATGTTTCTATACCGCAAACTTTGCATCATACATCTAAATACCGTATCACAAAATATATCACTTCTTTGCTCGCATGCAATCCTTCCTATTGTTCTTGAACAGCTGGTAATAGCCATATCTCTAAGGCATCATCTGAACAAGGGGCCCGTTTGCCACTACGATGCGGTCTCGTATGTGGCACATCGCTGTCATTACTATGCGGGGCAGCCAAGCGTCGTACCTCGTTACCCCATCTCCCGGCCAGATGGGATTTTCTACTTTCTTGTGGTAGCCCGCAGGCATATTAATCGCGCCTTTCCCGGCACGCACATAGACTGAGTGATGTGTGTCTTCTGCCAGAGAGGGGTCTTTGGTAGGGGAGGAGTGCCGGCCGTCTGGAGGAGTAGTCATCCTGTGTTCTCCTTCTCAGTGATATGAATTAATATATATATATATATATAAAATATATATATATAATATATCTGGGAGAGTCCGCTGGACTTCTGACCTAACCCGGTAGTGGCAGCCCGGGCTCGAGTCGCTTCGGCGCTCGCTATTTGCTCCTGACTGGGATGACCTGCTGCCGGTGGCAGTGGTCGCCTTCAAGGTCAGGTGACGTCAGTGAGTGGGGCGGACCGTGTCCAGATATGTCGGGTACGTAAAACTTGCGTCTCTTAGTTCTGCTGACCAACAGGAATTGTGCGATCGGGTGGTGAGGTCAGGATTTGCACAACAAGCTCTGCTTAGCGCGGTCCTGACCTCGGAAATCCATCCATACAAAACATTCGGACTACATTTATTTATAAAAAACGGATTCGCAAAATAACGACCATAACACACCTTCTCCCTCTCTTCTTCATCCTACTCTTTTCTTCTGCCCCTATCTCTCCCTCTCTCTCTCTTTTCTTCTGCCCCCCTCAATCTCTCGCTCTCTCGCTCTCTCGCTCTCTCGTT
>VOPJ01005873.1:26918-61004 GCA_014673585.1 Semibalanus balanoides
GGGATGGCGCCGCTGTGCCGGCCTGCATAGGCAACACGGCGGGATGGCGCCGCTGTGCCGGCCTGCATAGGCAACACGGCGGGATGGCGCCGCTGTGTCCGGCCTGCATAGGCAACACGGCGGGATGGCGCCCGCTGTGTCGGCCTGTATAGGCAACACGGTGGGATGGCGCCGCTGTGCCGGCCTGCATAGGCAACACGGCGGGATGGCGCCGCTGTGTCGGCCTGCATAGGCAAACGGCGGGGGATGGCGCGGCTGTTGTTTGAGCCTGCATAGGCAACGGCGGGATGGCGCCGCTGTGGTCGCGCCTGATGTCAACACGGCGGGATGGCGCCGCTGTGCCGGCCTGCATAGGCAACACGGCGGGATGGCGCCGCGGCCGGCTGTCCGGCGCGATCTGATATACAGGCTGACCCGGCACAGGCTCGATCGGGATGATGTGTTTCTGGGTACGCGTCATTGAAGTTTGTGTAATACACAGATCATGAATCGCTTTTCGAAATGGCATGTGATTATGTAGCACGCGAATATATACGAATGTTCAGAAACATAATACAATACTCGTAGAGTGCATTGATGGAGTGGACTAGAACTGCAACTGTAACTGCAAACTATAACTGAACTTACGTATACAGTATATATTTACAGCAAATGTTCTTTTAGCTGGCGTTGTATTGAAATGCCCCTTGCCTATCTCGTGGCGTTCACTTCCGTCATCGCCTGTGCACACATCAACAACACACACCCAGCACACACACCACACCCACACACCACAGCCACACACACACACACACACCACACACACACACACACACACACACACACACACACACACACACACACACACACACACACACACACACAGCTGCTGACGTTATCTGAGATGCATCTCTCGATGTTACTGCACCATCTAAGTGGTCGTTTCCGGCTGTTGGCACACTGAGTTAATTAGCACTCTGCTGTGACCCGGCTATGAATGCTGGCGCCTGACCCACGTGACGCTCTCCCCGCTGATCCCGTGAGTCGACTCGCTGTCACCGTGTGCCGCTCTCCCCGCTGATCCTGTATGCCGGCCTACTGTCGCCATGTGACTCTGACGTCAGCCGGGGTGACGTCACTGGCTGCAGCGCTGCTCTCTGCGCCGCTGCAGTGCGCCGCTCTGCCCCGCTGTCTGACGGCGGCCAGTTGTCTGGGATACATCAGATCCGCGCACTGCCGCCGCTGCCGCCGCTGCCGCTGGTGCCGCTGATGGCGACGGAAGCTGGGAGGGCTGCCCGCGCCTCCCGGCGCCGGGACTCGGTTCGGTAGCCGGCGCCGGCAGCGCGATCCACGCCGGAGAGGCTGCACAGCACGGACGGGGTACCCGGCGCGGTGTGCCGGTTAATGGCCGAGCAAACAGCCGACCGGCGATATATCCCGCTAATCACCGGTACGCAGCCGGGACGCTCTCAGAGGAGGGACCGCCTCTGCGGCGATTCTCAGAGGAGGCCCGCTCCAGCCTCCATTGCAGGACGTACAAGGACCGGAGGCGCCGGGGGCCAGCGTGACGCACGGGGTGAACCCGAGTCGATCAAGTCGCCCCGGTACTAAATATGGCGCGAATTATTGAAGGGTTTATCGTTGACGGGGCCGTCACTGACGGCGTTTCTTTTTTATTTAATTTATTTTAATTTAGACATCAACGGCATCCACGAATACATACGGTGGCTTTTCATGTCGAGGTGATGATGAAAAATGACAAAAACTGCTATGGTAAGGAAACGGATAAGGATCAGGGTGGTTGAGTAGGTATAGGATACAGGACTGAGAGTGCAACTGCTGCCCAATAACTCTTCGCACATCTGCAGTCTGTTGAAGGAGAAGTACCTATAGGTATGTACCAAAGACAATGGACAAAGGACAATACTGGGGTTCTAAAAGCAAAAACAAAGACGCAACAACCAAAACAATGGAGATAAATTCATTGATTGCGTCTGTTTTAAAGGTTTGATAATTGACTTTGATATTCTTAGTTGCATAGCACCCCTAACCTGAACTGATAAGACAAGATCAGACTAGACTAAACCAGACTTAACCAGACAAATTCAAACACTGACTGAAATAGCGCCCGCCTGGACAAATCCGCTCTCTGGACCTGTCGGCATTGGCTGGCGTGTTAGTGGCCGGTGTGCCTGCTACGTGACGTGCCACACGGAGCAGGCGGCGGGTCGAGCCGTCCGTCACGTGACAAGGCCGACCAGATGAGCGGCGCCGAGGCGTGCTCACTGGACCGCTAGCTTGGCCAGTGCGCTGACTACACGCACAGATGCCGTCTGCCTTGATAGCGGTGCAAACTGCATTACGGGGCATTAGGCTCCATGCCCGTCCACTCCAATGCACTGGAGAACTTCAGGCAAACAACGGCGCCGAAACAAACAGTGCTGTGGACAGCAGCCGGTACGTCTGTGTTAATCCGCTCGCGGGCCGCGGAGGCAGTGGACAATACAATGCAGCCTGGATGGCTTCGTAATCAGCAGGATTCACCAGCTTCGGATATATGTAAGAGCTTATGTTGCGAAAACAAAAACAATGCCAAGTTTATTTGTCAAGTATGTTCTGGAATCGGCTCGTTTCAAGTGGTATACATCGCCTGAAACACCTGTACATCATAGCGTGCAACACCAAGTTCGAGATCAGAAGATGCCTCTCTCATGTACTTGTATAGGACAAAGGGATGCACCCAATGACGTTGTTCTCTGCTTGTAGATTCTCACAGCTTGTAGATTCCGTAGAGTCTACATGTTTGCTTGTTGTTGCACCAATGCGATTTTAGCTTCACCGTCACGAACGTTATGGAAACGAACGGAGATGGAAGCTCGTGTTATATACATACTGCGTAACTTAGTAAACCCTTCACGAAACACAATCATGTCGAGATAACGGATGATTCGAAGAAAAACTCACTCGAGTTATACCTGTAGAAACAGCGTACGTCAGCGAAAATGTGAACATGACCGTTGTGGAATCATTACGGACGCCAAGAGCAAACAAACGATGCCGACCTGAGACCATTCGTCAGCGTGTGTAATGGTGGAGCCGCTACCAGCTCGAGCGGCCGGCATTACGGTGCAGCGCCATGACTGCCGAATCCGCGGCCGGCGCCCACCTAATCACCCTTTGTTACGTTACGAAACATTTACGGAATCTGTGCTCAGATCAGTGTTCGTGATCATAAACGGGCGGCGGAATCGGCGCGGTGGTCAGGAGCAGCGGCGCCGTGCCGACTTTCGCTCTCTGAGCTGGCCGAGCGCCGTCCCTGGGCCTCCCCGAGCACGGGAGAGGGCAGATCAGACCGCCACTGATAGACGCCGCTGTGTCTCCTTAGGAGAGAGAGGGAGAGTGGCCGGCCGGCGCGGCAGGTCAGAGCTGACCGGCGGCGATGTGGGCCGGCCGCACGCGTCCCGGCAGGGAGGGAGCAGGTGGGTGGCCCGCGCCTGCTGGCCGTCTCGACTGACACAGCCTACTGCTGCGCTCAGTTCTGAGAATACTCACACAGTCCACAGACTGCCCCACAGCCCGGCTCACAGCCCGGCCAACAGCCCGACTCACAGCCCGACTCACAGCCCGACTCACAGCCCGGCCCACAGCCCGGCCCACAGCCCGACTCACAGCCTGCCCCACAGCCCGACTCACAGCCCGACTCACAGCTCTGAATCTGAGGAGTGTCGTAGGAGAGAGCTTGATTTATTCATCTAATTCTTTTTACAAAAATATACTCTTTTATCATTGAGTTTATTTTATATTAACCTCATGATATAACAAATCTCCTCGCATATCAAAACAAAACTTCATGAATATGAACAACTCCGACTCGCACTATTTGACTGGGATGTTATGTGGTCTGTGGCAGTGGCCTTGGTAAGATAGTGGCCGCGGTTAGTGGCAGTGGCCACGGTTAGATAAAGTCAGTGAGCGGGGAGGCCTATGCCGAGGATTTGTGTCTCGCAAGACCTTCGACCCCACGTTTCGCCGATGAACATATATTTCGTGGTCAGATTTTAGGGCCAGGCTTCACGCAACATGCTCTGCTTGGCGAAGGTCACTGATTCCAGAAACCCGTCTAAACCGAAGTTTACCACTAAATTTATTAAAAAAGTAAGTAAACGCTGCCGTCCGATCTCCATATTTCAGGGAGAGATTTACAGGCGTTCCGCAGACTGGGCGTTGTGTCGGTTGCGTTGGATGTGAGATAGTGTTGCACCCCCGTCTGAGAGTGAAGCCCGAGGCTGGGGTGTGCTGACGGTGCGAGCGATGAGCCACCGCCCATCGCGGTCCGGCCGGCCCATCGGACCTGCCCTCCGACTGTCAGCAGAGAAAAAAAAACAGAGCACATGTCTGTCCGTAGTCAGGTGTCTGCCTTGGCTTCAGTCTCACTCAAGTGTTCACTCGGGTTTCAGTAGAGTCGTATTGTCATGCCAGTATCATTCTAAGTCGCTGCCTTGGCTCCATTTCCATGCTCAGCCCCAGCCGCAGCCTCATCTCAGCCGCCGCCGCCGCCGCCGCCAGTTGCTAGCCTCTGGTCGTGCAGCGCAGACGGTGCAATTTTACTGAGGAGCGGTTAGAGCTGGGCGGCTCGAAGGGTGCCGGCCGGCCGAATTAATGGCGCTGCTGAGTGCCGACGGCGCCGAGAGCCGAGTGAGGTGCGCTGACTCGAGCCGGGCCGAGAGTCGAGAGCCGAGAGCCGAGAGCCGAGAGTCGAAGCCGAGAGCCGAGACGCCGAGAGTCGAGAGCCGAAGTCCCGAGAGTCGAGAGGAGAGCCGAAGGCCGAGAGCCGAGAGTCGAGAGTCGAGAGCCGAGAGCCGAAGCCGAGAGCCGAGAGCCGCGAGCCGAAGAGTCGAGAGCCGAGAGCCGAGAGCGAGAGCCGAGAGCCCGAGAGCCGAGAGCCGAAGCCGAGAGCCGAGATCGAGAGTCGAGAGTGAGAGTCGAGGGTCGAGGTCGAGAAATCGAGAGCCGAGAGCGACAGCCGGAGTCGAGAGTCGAGGCCGAGAGCCGAGAGCCGAGAGCCGAGAGTCGAGAGCCGACAGCCGAGAGTCGAGAGCCGAGAGCCGAGAGCCGAGAGCCGAGAGCCGAGCTGGGCCGGGCCGAGTCCGGTCGAGCCGGGCCTGGCCGGCCGGGCGGCGGCGGCAGCGGCCGGTCCCAGAAGAATGGGCCGCATAAAAATGAGTTACGGCGCGCCGGTTGGCCAGGCGCCGCGCGGCCCGCTCTCCGGCCGCGGCAGCAGCAGGGCCGGCTGAGGCTGAGCAGGGTCGCTATCCTCCGGCTGCCGGGGAGCCGCGGCAGCAGCAGCAGCAGCAGGGCCGGCTGATGCTGAGCAGGGTCGCTATCCTCCGGCTGCCGGGGAGCGGCGCCGCTCTCTGACAGTGAGCTGTGACCGCCGCTCTCTGGCCTCAGGTGACACTGTGACCGCTCTCTGGCCTCAGGTGACACTGTGACCGCTCTCTGGCCTCAGGTGACACTGTGACCGCTCTCTGGCCTCAGGTGACACTGTGACCGCTCTCTGGCCACAGGTGTCACTGTGACCGCTCTCTGGCCTCTATTTGGCTATTGGCTAGCCGCTATATGGTCTCCTTCCGGCCGCTGTCTAACCACTATCTGACCAGTATTTAGCCTCTGTCTGGTATCTGTCTTGTTGAGCGGTTTGCGTCCCAGACCGTCAGCTGCACCCCAGGGGCTCGCATGAGATCAACGTCATTACACTCATGACGCAAGTTCAGTGATTTAGATCTGTTGTGTTTCTGTACACGAACAAATTAGTTAAACAGTACCTGCCGTTCTGGTCGACTTCCCAGGAGCATGTGCATGCAGGTAATTACATTCGGCTGTGGGTGATTTTGAGTCACTTAGTGGTGCGTTTAACTGTGAGAGCCATTAGGGCGGGAGCTCCCACACTAACTGCTGCTCGCGATGTCGGTAGGAATGTACGGCGGCATTTGTGGCCCTGCACCAGCCGGCTGGAAAGTTTCCACCGTCATTAAACGCTCATCTGCGCGACCCCTAACTTTCAAATGTTATATAAAGCATCCGCGTGTAGCCATACACTAAATCGAGGCATGTTTACATGGCGGTTTGGTATGCAGGCATGAGTTATGTTTCGTTTTCCCTGTAGTATATGTAGCAGAATACTGTAATGGTGAATGAAGCTGAGATCATCTTATATGGATGTTTCTCATGTGTTTGTCCTGCTTGCTGATATAGATATATATATATATATATATATATATATATATATATATATATATATATATATTATACATATATATATTATTCATTTCTTTGAAGAGTAAAATTATGCCGTTCTATTGCACGTTATAAACTGCCAGCTGAAGCTTTACCTTGCACAGTGCCAGCTTTGACTCGTGCAATTTAGATATACAAGTATCCCACTGATCCCAGTTCCAATACTGATTGGTTATTATTGAGTGTATAAGGCGGCCATTAATATGCCGAAGATCCTGTTTGTAAGGCCAGCGATTATAAACACTCCCCAGATCCGGCATACCATAAATTCATTTTGGCCTAGTCGGTCGGAGAATAAGACATGAAGCCCACGTAGCCTACGTCATCACCACGGGGAGCATCCCGTCCGTCCGGATCGCGTGCCCGGCACAGGTTAGCCGCGTGCACAGAAGACAAGTGTGCGTGTGTGTTGCACACAACCCTCCACGCTGCCGTCCGGCGGCGCGTGTTGTGGCGGCCGGCGGGGCGGGGGCGGGGGCGGCCGGCACACAAATCTGGCCGGACAGGTGGCACAGTGGGCACGCGATCGGCGGCCGGCCCCGGGACCGCCCGCCGGTGGCCGTGCCCGGCGCTCTGATGCATCGCCGCGGCGGCAGCCAGGTCTCGGCAGGCAGGCCGGCCGCCGCTGCTGGCCGCTGCTGGCCGCGACTGCAGGCCGCCGCAGTCTGGCCGCTGCTGGCACCGGGGACGGGACGACACGGGCAGGAAGTCTGGAAGACGGCACAGAGGCGACAGGGACATGCAAACGGTGGACAAATCAGACGAGGAGGGAGATAATCGATAGACAGGACAGTAGCAGAGCGTGGGATGCAGATAGCAGGGTCCACAAGGCAGAACACTGGAAGTGAATGCATGCATTCGTGTTGCGTGACACCGATTGCTTGTGTGCAGTGTCACTGCGATTTTGTACATTCCTGCACGCCATGCTGTCATAGTATATGGTGATAAAAATTAGTTCTGTGAGTTTTGTAGGTAATCCACGGACAATAATTGGCATTGCTATCCATTACGTAAGCAGCCACCACCCTCTCCCTAAACATGGCGATATGCCAATTTAATTTGTTATTTTCTTTCAATGCGACCCGATAAATTATCGATGAGGGTCAAATGTTTTAAGTTGCCAATCCTGAAGACCTTGTTTAACCAGTAATGTGATGCAATATGATTTAGCTTCCAGTGTGATTGCAGTAATATGATTTACCGCTGCATCACAGTTTCGAGCTAAATTTATTATGGGAAGGACTTCGCTAGCTAAGATTAATTAGGCAGGTGCATACAGTCGGGCTCATTTTTTTTAAACATTCTGCATAGCTTTAAAAATACTTTCCGTTGTGAAACTCGGCAGCTTTGTCCAGATAGCATGCTAAACTAAGTCGCTGCCATGGAGTAAGTGGCAGGATAATTTATTTACAAAACTTTCGCGATTTATACTTTGTGTTCACCTAATAATTAGTATTTTAAGTGCTAGGTAACTCATTAATTAGTGAGCAATTTCCATACGTTTGAAGGAACTCGAACATGAGACCATTAACAACTGAGTTCAACAGACCTACCCTGAAACACCCTGTCTGTCTGTCTGTCATCGCGCGGCAGTGTGGCTATGACCGCGTGCGATCCTGCCGGATGCCTTATTAAATCTCTTCGGCTGTCGCCAGCCTCACTGAGTAGTCTCAGCACTGAGCTGTCTCAGCGCTGAGCTCGGCGGCGCTGAGCCAGCTCAGCGTCAGCGACTAACAGTAGCGCAGGATGTGCAGAGCCGCCGCCGCCGCCGCCGCCGCCGCCGCCGCCGCCGCTCTAAGCCACTGGAGACGGCTGTCGACGGCGGCAGCCGGCGCCTCTCACAGCTCAACCAGCTTCGCATTAGTCGGCACGGGAGTGATACGCGACGGGGAGGGGAGGCCAACAATGTGTTGTCGAGTCGAGACAATGTCATTCTTACTTGGATGGAATTTAAATAGACGTCGTTTTCCGGCAGATTTACGTCGAAAATAGCAGCGTGTTAATCGCGCTAGAATGGTCATTCAGTTGAAGTGAACCGCTATCTCGACACCGTTGGACTATCAGGTAAAATGGTTCCGTGAGTAAAAGTCCAGAAATTCTTTTGACGCATGCCCCCCCCCCCCATCATGCCAGTAACTTAACAAACTATGTACATATTTGTTTTCAAGGTTCTTTGAGAGCTTACATGCAGCAATTAAACACAACTCTGATTTCGCATGCATAGGGGTATGCTTTAACGGAACATGTTTAAAAAACAGCACTTCTAAACACTGCATCCATGGAACTTAAAGCACTTTTATAGGAATCATTTTCCATACGACTAATTAATGTCACACTGCACAAAACAGGTATCATCCAATACCACTGTGACTGCAAGCGAATCCAGTACCGTTAAGCATTGCAACGTGTTAAAAGACAGCAGTATTTAGTAACTGCATGGCTGCACAGAAAAGTACCCCTAAGGACTGCACTTTAAAAACCAACACCAAACGCTGCAGTTCTAGGAGGCTGCATGGGGGCAAAAGGCAGTAACATCAGAGACCGTATGGCTGCATACAAAAGTAACACTAGCAACTGCATTGACACACTAAACACTAACACCAAACACTGCGGCTCTTGGAGACTGCATCATAGCATAAGACAGCCGCCCTAGAGACTGCATAGCTGCATAGGAAAACAGCACTAGATACCGCATTGGTACAATAGATACCACACCGAACATTGCCGTCCCCAGAGACTGCACGGTGGCATAGGACAGGAACACTAGTGACTGCATCGGTACGTAACACAGTAACACCACAGGCCATGCCTATTGCCGCATACGACACAATATCATGTCTGCGGAACAGTAGTGTACATTGGAAACTGCATTGCTGCACGGAACGATCGCCGGGGTCCTCGTTAAATCTAAAAAAGTAACACAAAGAGTTATAGTGGCTTGTCGTGTGGAATGTTTTTACTCCTCGTAACTATTTTCCCGAATCCATCAAATTAAATCAAATAAATGTGACTGAAGGTTGTTCTTGTCAAATGCATTATATTATCGAACTAATACCAGTCACTTGCAATAAATGTATTCAATTTTGTTAGCGTCAGGATACCGCCATTTTAAGTACCATACTGAAGAAACACTGCAATGATACATCCTGGCTTTTGTGATTTGTACTGAAGTCATAACGCTGAACAACCTCATGGTAGAGAGACAAAAATGTTGTTATGAATAAGCAAGTCCATGTGCTGCATGTTTGCTGTGTAATGTATTCAGGGCTCCACTGCCGTACAGTACGTCGGTCGGCGCACCTCGCGAGCGCGCTTCTCTCCGACCATGTGTAACCGGTGGGCAGCGGGCAGCGGGCGGGCCACCAGGGCCGCTCCGTCCGTACAGGCTACAGCGCCTATCAGATCCGCACCGTAAATACACGGTTATCTGGTCCATTCGTTATGTCCACCTGACGAAGGTATAACTCAGTGCGCGCCGCGCGGCAGGACAGGTCGCCGGCACAGGAGTGCTGAGTCGGGGTCCGCCCCGCCCCCGCCCCCGAGGACCCCGGACCCGCCAGCCAGCGCCGGCCACCAGGGGACCGTGTGGGGCATGTGAGGGGTGGGTTACCGCGGACCCACGCTGGTAGGAGGCGGAGCGGTGGGTGCCTGACCTGTACTGGCGGGATGTAAAGGGGCTGGATAGCCAAACCCAGGCCCTGGCGGGAGGGAGGCGGACCGCCGAGGGGAGGACCGCCGAGGCCGGCGCCGCCGCCGCCGGTCTGGTCCGTCCGGCGCGGGCCTTGTGCAGAGCAGACTATGCATCATGCATAGACCGGTCGAGGTCCGGCCGGTAGAGAGATGACCGGCCCCGAGCGGCGCTGCGCCGCCACCACCACCGCCGATATTTGAGGCATGTGGGCGCCACACATCTGGACAGAGGGCTGGCCGGCCGGGCCCGGTCTACCCAGCACGGACACCGGTCGTTGATTAGCTGCCGGAGAACCGATGCCCGCCGCGGCGCGCCAACAACCGGTCTGGCCGCGCCGCCGCGTCCGAGAGCCACCAATTTGCCGCGTCCCGCGGGAGAAACGGCCGGTCCGGCCCTCCCGCCGCGGCCCACGAGCGGCCGCTCCTGGTGGCCTGCACGGCTGGCAGTCAGCCGAGCCGACCGGACAGGAATGCGCCGCTCACGCTCGCCTCTCGCCGGCTCTCCGTCGCCGCAGACGGCCCGCGATACAGGCGGCCGCTCGCCTGGCTCAGGGTAAAAATTGGGTAGCATGCGAACTGTAGTAGCGTACTAATCATTGCATAGCTCCTGTCCGCACTTTTCCAGACTTTTACAGCAGCTAATCTCATTCCACGGTGGATATGTCAAACTGCCGAAATCCAGAGAAACCGGTTTATTGGTATTTTCGGTAGAAAAATCGTCGACATGTCTGCCTACCATCTGTGAGCGGGGCAGCATGGCTGGCCGGCCGCTCGCCACCTCCGTAGCTGACACCTGCCCGCCTTCGTCCGGTGCCGTCCCTCTCCCCTGCTGGCTCAGAGACGCTGTCGGAAGGCGGCTGGCTCGATACAAGACATGCCGCCGAACAAAGCCTGTGCCCGTGTAGATGGTCACTAAACATCCTGACCGGCCGGTCCGCTCGCTATTCAGTGGCGAGCGACCCTGGCGCCGGGCCGGCAGATCCGCGCCGGCCGCCCTGTCAGAGGCCGTACCGCGGCCGGCAGAGGCTGTACCGCCGCCAGCCATTGCATTCCATTCTGCTCACAAAGAAGCGCGGCGGCGGTGGAGAGCGGCCGGACGGCGGGCGGCCCGCCCCTGCCCGACCCGGGGAGGGGGTGACCCGGGCTGGAGGCGCGCCCGCCAGCCACGCAGCGGCCGCCGCCGCGCACACCCCCGGCACAGGATACGGCCCGTTCTCCCCCGCTTAGCGTAGATAAGTGTAATCAAAAGCTTGTTTTATATCCAATGTAGCTACTCATGTGATTAGCGTTTCCGATTCAGCGCTGAGAAGCGGGAGGAGATAACATAACTCAGCTTTTCCCACATAGCTGAGAGATGACCCGACTGGCTGAGCGGCCGGCCGGCTATCCAGGGGAGGTGAGGACGGGTCGAGGCGTTGAGCCGCAGCAGGTGCTTTGATGATTATCTCCGCCACATTATATGACGGCGATGGCTTTAGTGTCTAAATATGATGATGATACTGGCCTGAAAACCTATCTAAGCTGACAGGACTGAGGTACGTCACGGCCGTACGGGCCTTCAATGGTCGGTGGACACAGGCTGGTGACACTCGATCCCCGCGCTTAGAGACCGTGCTACCCTCACTATCGCCCTCTAAATCATGGCATTTTAGCGGCGGCTGTTCGCGTGCCACTGAAGAAAAACTTGACAACTATTCTCAAGCCATCACCGTGATGTGTGGGATGTGGTGACGGTATACAGAATGTGCATGAGGTAACGTGTGTCAGCACGGGGAGCAGTATTTTAAAATTGCTAGCATTGTGCTTCATGCTAACATCGCATTGATAGAATACAACATGCCTACCAGTTTCTTAAGCACGTGGTACATGAGATGCTACTTGAGAGATGCAATAATCTATGACGTAATTTAAAGCACAGGAAACTCTTGGCAAGAAGCTATACATGGAGGTTTACTTTATCGAACGCTATTCTGAGCATTATTATTACCTTTTATAAATAGTAGTAATCGTAAACTAGTAGTAGTAGTAGAAAGAAGTATAACCGTATGCTCATGCTATGTTGACATATCAAAAGAAAATCCAAAATATATTTTCGGCTGTAAGCCTTCTGCAGTGGATGGAGGCTCACGATTGAAGAGCCTGGATGTATAAGGAAGACTCATACCTCTGTTACGGGGGACTACGAGGAAGTTCACCAAATGGCTTGGATGTCATAATACAGTTTCTCTAATACGTCTTCTCAGCCGCTCATGCCATTCCACCATCAAGAGGCTTGTTAGTGCTTTCTCCTCGGGTCATTACCGCTAGCAGACCATGCTAATCGGACTTCGCCCGACCAACACCACAATCGCTTGACACGTGAGACGCAACTCACACCTAGCTTTTCTGCGTGGTCACATATACACTTAAAGCTTCGTTGGCAGGTGTAAGATCTAATCTCACCGTCTCACAGCGTCGTGAGTGGAGATGTGCCGCTGTGAGTGTCTGTTTTCGGCCGGTAACCTACTTGGCGCATCTGGCGAGCGACACACCCGGTGCCCGGCCGCTCGGGGTCAGCCTCTCCGTCACGACGCATCCATCTCTGTCGGCTACATGAGACGCCGGCCGATTGGGTCAAAACCTCGACTAACATGGTCTGTGACCAATTTGGAGAAAATAAAGTCAGCGGCTAGATTTAGCCAAGAAGCATACGAAGCCAATGAGAAGATCAAGTCGGGAGAAGATAGAGATATTTAACAAACGGGGCCAGAGAGGAGACAGAGTTAGGGAGCAGGTCGAACACAGAGAGGAGACAGGACAGAGGCAGCCTTCGGTCGAACCAGAAGTCGCGGCTGAGGTCAGGGAGGCAGGTCGAACCCAGCCAGAGGAGGCGGAGTTAGGGAGCACGTGTTTCGTAACCATGAAGGAGGGTCATGATTAGGGAGCAGGTTCGAACCAGAAGAGGAGACAGAGTCAGGGAGCAGTCGAGACTAAAAAGGAGAGACAGAGTCAGATCAGGTCGAACCAGACGAGAGACAGAGTTCGAGGAGCAGGTCGAACCAGAGAGGAGGACAGAGTCAGGTAGCAGGTCGATCCAGAGAGGAGGCTGAGTAGGAGCAGTCGAACCAGAGAGGAGACAGTATCAGGGAGCAGTCGAACCAGAAAGAGGAGCTTAAGAGGTCAGTGATAGTCGCAACCAGGAAGAAAGGAGCCTGAGTTATGGGAGCAGTCGAACCAGAGAGGGAGCTGAGTCAGGGAGCAGGTCGAACCCAGAGAGGAAGCTGAGTTAGCCCGAGTATCGAACCAGAGAGAGGCGAGTAGGGAGCAGGTCGAACAGAAGGAGACAGAGTAGAGCAGTCGAACAGAAAGAGGCCTGAGTTAGGGAGCAGGTCGAATCAGAGAGGAGACAGAGTTAGGGACAGGTTCGAACCAGAGAGGAGGCTGAGTCAGGATTCAGGAATTTCCGAACCAGAGAGAGCTGAGTTAGGATCAGGGTCGAACCAGAGGAGGACGCCTAGACAGGCAGTTCAAATGTGGTCAGGTCGAACCAGTAACGAGGAGGTCTGAGTGTAGGCCCGAGTAGGAATCCGAACCAGAAGAGGAGACAGGATTCAGGGAGCAAGGGTCGAACCAGGAGAGGGAGCTGAATGTAAAAGGAGCAGGCGAACCAGGAGGAGCTCCAATGTAGGGAGCATGATGAACAGAGACCAGGAAGGCTCAATTAGGGAGCATGATGAACCATTAGAGGAACCAGAGTTAGGATCAGGCGTCGAACCAGAGAGGGAGGGCTGAGTAAGGAGCAGGGTCCGAACCCAAGAGAGAGGCGTGAGTTAGGGATTCAGGGTTCGAACTAAGGAGAGAGACAGAGTTAGAGCTAGGTCGAACCAGAGAGGAAGACAGTAGTCAGGGAGCAGGTCGAACTAGAAGAGGAGACAGAGTCAGGAGCAGGTCGAACAGAGAGAGGGCGCTAGTTAGGGAGCAGGTCGAACAAAGAGGAGGACAAGAGTCGGGGACAGGTTCGAACCAGAAAGGAGACAGAGTCAGGGCCCGCAGGTGCCGAACCAGAGGGGAGACAGAGTCAAGGGGAGCAGGCGAACCAGAGAGGAGGTTGAGTTAGGAGAAGCAGTCGAACCAGAAGAGGAGTGAGATAGTGGAGCAGTCGAACCAAGAGGAGGACAGATTCAGGCACCGCAGTCGAACCAGAAGAGGAGCTGAGATTGAGGAGAGCAGGTTCGAACCAGAGAGGAGGCTGAGTTAGGAGCAGTTCGAACCCAGAGAGGAGGCTGAGTTAGGAGCAGTTCGAAACAGAGAGGAGACAGATTCAGGGAGCAGGTCGAAACCGAGAGAGAGCTGAGTTACGGGAGCATTTCGAAACCAGAGAGGAGACAGAGTCAGGGAGCAGGTTCAACCAGCCCGAGGAGGCTGAGGTAGGGGAGCAGGTCGAACCAGAGAGAGGCTGAGTTACCCGAGCAGTTCGAACCAGAGAGGAGGCTGATTTTAGGGAGCAGGTCGAACCAGAGAGGAGGCTTAGAGTTAGGAGCAGTCGAACCAGAGAGGAGACAGATTCAGTGGGAGGCAGAGTCGAACCAGAGAGGAGGATGAGTGCAGGGAAAGGGTCCGGGCAGGTCGAAACCAGAGGGAGGCTGAGTCAGGGAGCAGGTCGAACCAGAGAGGAGGCTGAGTTAGGGAGCAGGTCGAACCAGAGAGGAGACAGAGTTAGGGAGCAGGTCGAACCAGAGAGGAGGCTGAGTTAGGGATCAGGTCGAACTAGAGAGGAGGCTGAGTTACGGAGCAGGTCGAACCAGAGAGGAGGCTGAGTTAGGGAGCAGGTCGAACCAGAGAGGAGGCTGAGTTAGGGAGTAGGTCGAACCAGAGAGGAGACAGAGTCAGGGAGCAGGTCGAACTAGAGAGACAGATCAGGGAGCAGTTCGAAGCCAGGAGAGAGACAGAGTAGGGAGCAGGTCGAACCAGAGAGAGAGGCTGAGTCAGGGATCAGGTCGAACCAGAGAGGAGGACTGAGTCAGGGAGAGTCGAACCAGGAGGAGGGAGCAAGTGGAGCTGATGTTTAGGATTCAGGTCGAACCAGAGAGGAGACAGAGTCAGTGGATCAGTCGAACCAGATGAGGAGACGAGAGTCAGGGAGTTAGGTCGAACCAGGAAGAGGAGACAGAGTCAAGCGGAGCAGGTCGAACCAGAGAAGGACGGCGACCGTGTCAGTGATCAGTCCAAACCACCGAGAGGAGGGTTGAGTTCAGGGAGTCAGGTCGAACTACGAGAGGAGACAGGAGTTAGGAGAGCAGGTCGAACCAGAGTAGGAGACAGAGTTTAGGGAGCAGGTCGAACCAGAGAGTGAGACAGATCACCCAGGAGCAGGTCGAAACTAGAGAGGAGACGCCAGTCAGGGAGGCAGGTCGAAATCCTAGTTAGAGAGAGGCCCTGAGTTAGGGAGAAGCCGGAGTCGGGGAGCCGTGCCAACCTCCACCTGGCCTCAGGCAGCTGTCAAGACTGGGCCGCCGGCTGCGGGTAGCTGGGGCTGCCAGGCCAGGCCACCCCTCTCAAACCAAACGAGAGGTATAAATTTCCGATTCGTCTCGGTTGTGTCCGCGCGGGAATGAGATTTGTGCCAGGTGGGACCGAATTCCTCTGCCCGCCCACGGATGTGGGGACGCAGGTAAGGTACGAATTTCGGCTCTGCTAAAATGAAAATTAAGCCGTAAATCGGAGGTTGGCATTTTCGCTAGACAGTGGAATTTCCGTCGTCGATTACCAGACGATTGATAACCATAATATCGATCAGTTCCGTCCGTTCTCTGTCCATGCCGCATTCTCCTCTTTTTATCCCATATCCGCTCCGTCTTCTGTCCGTTCCATCATCCCATCCTCTGTCCGTGCCATGTCCGTTCCGTTCTCTCCGTTTTATCCCGCCCCTTCCTTCTCTGACTTTCCATCTTATGTCCGTTCCATCTTTTTTTCGTTCCGTCCTCTTTCCGTGCTGTCCTTTGTCCGTTTGTATCTTTCCCCGTTCCGTTCCCTGTTTGTCCCGTGACCGTTCGGTCCTGTCGGGCGCGGCTGTCAGCCGTTGGGCCCCTCTGTCCGTTCGGTCCTGTCGGTCGCGGCTGTCGTGCCGTCCCGTCCTGTCGGGTGCGGCTGTCGGCCGCTCGGACCGGCTAATGACTCGCCACTCGGCCCGGCCTGTTATCGACACATCACGCCGCAGCCGACCCAAGATGAGAGGAGGTAACGGTGTGGGCCTGCCGGCTGAGAGCGAGGGAGGGGCCGCGCCGCCGCCGACCGAACCGAGGCACGAAGCTGCTCTGATGGCCGGGCCCCGCACGCAGCGCGCCGCTCTCCGCCACCTCCCGACGGCCAACTGTGTCAGACGTGCCGGCAGGAGTCGAGCAGCCGGCGCTCGTGGTCGTAATAGGCATCCACCACTCTCGCAATGAAGAGTGCGGGATATGGTGATGAGTGCAAGCTGCTCTGGTGTGGACGCCATTCTGATGGACGTCATGTAGAAGTTGGCTGGAAACTTTTTTGTTTTGTTTTGATTGACGTTCATCACCATATCCGGGAATGACAATGTCATGCTAGCATCCCAACAACGAACAGCTGACAATGTCAACTTGGAACGGTACGACCAACTGGCTTGTAAGACCAACTTGTAACTGGCAGCATTCGACGTGCCATCTGGCTGTAGACCTTATACTCTCAGCCCTGACTGGCTAGCTTCGGTGGCTGGCAGCCCGGCCCGGCCCGCCCCTCGCCGCCCTCCTGCGCCCGGCGCCGTCTTCGCAGCGTCTTCGCCGTGCCGGCGCTCTCCGACCCAACCCGCTGTTTACCGCCGAGGTCGGACGCCATTTTGGAATGGGGCCGGCCGGCCAGGCAGGCCGCCGGACCGGCCGGGGCGCGGCGCCGAGGGCAGGAGTGACGCGAGCGACGCGCGCGCCGGCTGCAGACAATGGTGGCGCGCCGGCGGCGTGGCGCGCCGCACGGCTGAGTGGCACCGAGTATTGTGACAGGCTCGCTGATGGCGCTTTCAGCGGGGTGCGCCATTCACAGCCGGGAAGACGAGAGGCGTACCATTGTCACCGTACAAATGCTACCAAAATAAAGGGTGTAGGTGATGTTCGACATGAAATCGGACACGGGCGGCAGTCGGATGCCGGCTGAAGGCGACTCGTGACGAGAAGAGAACGGAGTCCGGCTGAGTGGGAAGTAGGACACGGAAGACGGAGTGTTAGCTGTCTAGAGTCTATCGATGTCAGGTGAATGGGCGTGTAGGAGGCGTAGTAGATGGATTGACGCATACTTCGCACAGAGTCGCTCACAAATATGCGTGAAAAAGAATACATATATGTACAATGATTTGTAACTTCTCTAACATGGGATATAGATATGCTGGTGGACACACCTTTCTTGTTACCCATCCTATATGTATTTTTTGCAGATAAATTTGTATAATGTTCTTACAGCCTCGAATTGACATTCTAACGTCCAGAGTAATTATCAAAGTCAACGATCCACATTGCCTAATCTTCACATAACAAGCAAAGTCATTAATAGTCATTAACCATGCGTAAAGCGGTAAAAAGATCTGTCTTTTTATTTACTTTCGTGCTCAAAGACCATTGTGCAGTGTCCATTCCAACAATGTGAAGCCATGTGATGGCATGTCCTATAGAACAATGCATATGGGAAAAAGTGGTGTGCAGACGAGATTTCGCGCGGCCCAGCACATGGTGTTACCACTTGGAGAGCGGTGGATCGATGGTTAACCCGCGCCGGGCCGGTGCTCGGCGCCACCTTCCTCGGGCCGGGGGGGGCGTTCGACGCCCCCCTTCTATACTCGGCTCTATGGGAACCTAGAAATAAACCAACAACAGACCAAAAATTGTATCAGGTGATATTAGGGTCCAGAGGTCATCAAAGGTCAAATTTTCCAGATTTAGGACTTAGCTCCAGATACCCCCAATTATCTCAGAAACTATGATAGTTAGGAGCAAACAAGTTAAGATGCATTAGATAGCTATTTCAATTTGCAATCGCAACCATGCCCTCAAATTTCATCTCAGTCAATAGTTTGGACTCCAGAGGTCATCGAAAGTCAAAAAGGCTATTTTTTGCCAAAAATGTTGTTACGAATAACTGTTTACGTAAGTGAGATAGGAAAAAGATTGTGACACCATCGTGTTTGTATTGTCAAGGCGCTTCGAATCATGTATATGGTTACCAGGTTAGGTCAACCTAAAAAGTTGACCTCAGGTCAAGGTCAAGTGGTGACCCAATAAGGTCATGTTATACTTAGGGAGACGTATCTTGACGAGATAAACACACTGGTGCTGTTTTCAATTCTCTATCTCAATTGTTCGGAGTTTATTGACCAAAAGGTGTTTGTGACTCTCGGATGACTCGGCTGACCCGTAGGGGATTACCAGAAGAAGAGACTGCACCTCGGTCTTCAAGAATGGCCTATAATAACATGATTACAAGTAAAGGAATTGGGGCTGATATCATGCATATCCTAGGAATGAAAGCATTTGATTATTTTCCCATTGACTTATAATGGAGAGTTCAGGAAATGTACGCTGACTTAGGTCACCGATATGAAAACTGAGATTGCACAAAGGTAGTAATGCCCTCATGAATCCTGTAATACGCAAACCGATAACTAAAAACTCTTGGCTTTGTGTAGGGCCGCAAACTTTTTTGGAGGCAGGGTCACATGACCCGGCCTGGTGACCTGACCTGACATGACCTGAAGTTAAAAAAAAATAGAGAAGGCTGGGCAAAAGATGAATGAATAGGTATTTAAAATTTGGCGGCGT
The DNA here is from genome assembly GCA_014673585.1 of Semibalanus balanoides. Taxonomy (NCBI): domain Eukaryota; kingdom Metazoa; phylum Arthropoda; class Thecostraca; order Balanomorpha; family Balanidae; genus Semibalanus; species Semibalanus balanoides. The sequence continues at coordinate 45,689 of VOPJ01005873.1, forward strand.
TACACGCCGCCGTTTTCCCGATATCCCGGAAAAACCTGAGGGGGGGCGTCTAAACGCCCCCCCCCCCCGGCCCGGCGCGGGTTAAGCAGGGCTTTGCCGTTTTAATCAAGGTTTTCTGGTACGTTACAACATCGTTGAAATAAACTACTTGTCAACAATAAGCAAGGAAAATACTGCATACACATGATTATGCATTGCTGTTCACATAATAAAGAAGGATATTGTTGATGGTGCCGTATCACCGATTTGGAAATATGAAGGTGTTGTGCATACCTAAAAGCTTTATGAATGCAGTCCACTGCCGACACAACATCTCCAGAAATGAAAAGACACATGTCATTTAGGCTATATCTGCATACATGATACATAGGTAAGGATGCAGACTCTTTGAACTTGTGATAGCCGGTGCCGTCGTATCCAGCGGGGGCGCAGTATCACAGCAGGTGTTGGCTGGCCATACCCGCCAGCTGAGTAATGCCACACCGAGCCGACATAGTGATATGCAGCTCATTTGAGCGTCGTGTTACTACATGGTTGATGGCCAGCTGTATGCTGTTCTTTGTTTATTTGTCTATTGATTAATAGTTAGCAGCCTTAGATCGGGTCATCCCAGTGGTTGTTGCCCAGCATGGACACAGATAGGTAACGTTTGGCAATATTTTTGCCTTGGTGTGAATAATTTTGATCCCGCGCCGTGTCTGAGGATAACATGTTTGCATCGTTTTTCATTCACTATCCATTCACAGCATGCTGGCCAAAGGCGGATTTGATTAAATTAAAATAACGTATAACATGTTAGCATGCCCGAAGATCCCGTGACATTGACATTTAAATCAGGAATCTGTTATAAGCATAACATATATAAAACATGAGATTTATAATTCAGAGCGGTCGTCTATTTGCCTCGGAATCCTTAATTAAAATAATGGTTGATGGAAACCTTCAATCGATGTTTCTTTGTATAGGGAACACATCTGGTAAAGTGGTTAACATCAGATTCAGACATTGCTCAATTCAGATCGGTATAGTCCAACCCAAATCCCTCCAGACTCATCTCGTCAGGACTAGAGGTCAAGAGGTCAGACTCCAGTAGAAAAAGTGTCCCGCCTGTTCAAGACGTGCACATTTATCACAACATACACGCAATTGTCTGCCTCCTATGCCGTCCGTCGACTCACCTTGAGGATACAATGTCCGACGGCCTGGTCCTCAGGCCACGGTGACGTTGTAGAAGCTCTGGTCGAACACGGGCTCGTTGTCGTTGACGTCGACGATGGTGACGCGGACGGCGGCGGTGGCCGAGAGCGGCGGCGTGCCGCCGTCCATGGCCAGCACCGTCACGCGCGGCTCCGGCTCCGTCTCACAGTCCACGTGAGCGCGCGTTGTGATCAGACCCGTGTTCAGTGCGTCGATCTCGAACCAGTCGGCGCGCGTCTCCCGTCGCCTGGGCAGCAGAGCGTACCGCACGCGCGAGTTCGAAGCCCTCGTCACTGTCTACGGGCAGGTGACCTGGAGCACCTCTGTTCCCGGGTCTGGCGACCTCTAGCACGACTGGCGTGTGGTACTCGGCCTCGCTTCGAAACCGCGGCGCGTTGTCGTTAGGTATCCGTCACGAGCCAGGTCGAAGGAGCGGGTGGCCACCAGCGGTGGGGTTCCCTGGTCCGTCGCGCGCACTGTCAGCGTGTAGTTGGGCTTCAGTTCTCGGTCTAGCGGACCGGGACACGAATCACCAAGGTAGATGACACTGTTGTCGCGTGGTCTTCAGGCCGAAGTGGCCGTCGCCGCCGGAGAGGGAGACGTTGAACGCTGATGTTGTCGTACTCCTCCTTCGGTGTCCGGGTCGTTGACGGAGATGCGCGGCCACGAAACTCGCCCGGCTGCGCGTCCTCGGCGAATGCGCGGCGACGCGTCCTCGCTCAGGAAGATCAGGTTGATAGGTGGGCAGGTTGTCGTTGACGTCTGACACGCGGATCGAGACGAACGGCGGTGGCCTTCGAGCGGCTGCGCGCCGCCGTCGCGCGAGCCACCACCGCCAGCTCGTGCACCTCGTGCGCGACTCGAAGTCGAGCGGCCGGTTCACTGAGATGACGCCCGTCTTCGGGTCGGATCTTGAAGAAGCTCTTGCCGGTCGCGCTGGCGCCGGTTGATGGAGTAGGTGACGCGACCGTTGGCGGCGTTGTCCGTGTCGGTAGGCGAACACCTGCAGCACCGAGCTGCCGATCGTCGCGTTCTCCGGGAATGGTGGCGAAGTAGCGCGACTGGTTGAAGATGGGCTGATTGTCGTTGACGTCCTGGATGGTGATGTTGACGGTCATGGAGCCGCGGAGCGGTGGCGAGCCGCCGTCCAGCGCCTCGATCACCAGGCTGTAGAAGGCGGTGGTCTCGCGGTCCAGGAAGCCGTTGATCTGCAGGTCGAGGTAGAGCACGCCGTCACGCTCTCGATGCGACGACAGCCGGAACGCGTCGTTGACGTTGCCGGACACGATGTCGTAGCGCTGCGTGTTGTAGGCGCCGAGGTCGAGGTCGCGCGCGGGGAACAGCGTCCGTTTGACGTCGCGCGGCGTGTTCTCGGGGAACTCGATCGCCATCGTGTCCACGGCGAACGTGGGCGCGTTATCGTTGGCGTCATTGACGCGGATCACCACACGAATGTTCTCACCGCTCTGCGGGATCGCCACCAGCGAGTACGAGCTGCGCACCTCGCGGTCCAGCACGATACGCGTGCGCACCTGGCCGGTGCCCTCGTCCACGCTGAGGTCCGTGTCCACATGACTGTCGGGCACGGGCACGATGAGGTAGGGTGGTGGCTCGGGCGGCCGCGGCCCGCACGCCGCCGTCTCGATGAAGCCGACACTGGTACCGACCGGCGCACCCTCCGACACCTCGAACTCGCACACGTGCTCGGCACGCAGCGGGGCCGGCGAGGCGGCCAGCAGCAGCAGCAGCAGCAGCAGCGGCAGCGGGGCCGGCGAGCAGCGGCCCGGTCCGGCCGCCATTGTACAGCGGAGACTCAGACCCGGCGGCGGCACATGGTGAACCGGAACCCTGCAGCAGAGAGGGCAGACACGGACCCGTTACAGAGCTGGACAGGGAAGCGGGCTGGTGTATGGCAGGCACGATAGCCGATCAGATGTATTTTCACACATAATGCGATATATTACACGTTGTGCCAGCATTTATTCAATATTGCACATGACGGAATCAGACTTAACTTAGCTGCTATTGGTTACAGAAACTCACGAACATTCGAGATATTCGTCGCCCAGCAGAACCACTTCTTATGCCGCCCCTGCTAGGACTAGCAAGCGGTTTCCCTTCACTTCAATCCCCACATCGCATGAAATCAGAAATCACAGCGACTCCTGAAGCTGAAGCGGCTCCCTGCATGCATAATCGGCCATGGCTGACCGCGGTCCGGCCCGGTATGCTGATGTCATGACATTGTCAGTGAATAAAATCCAGTCTGCACGGCAGACAAATACAAGAACTGATCAATATCCCGGTAGACGGTGCATCGATTGTCCTCGCGGCGAGGGACATCTGGCACAGGAGAGTTCACGTACTGCCTGAAGCCAATAACTTGCGGCTTCTTCGAACAACATAGCTTATGTAAGTTAGAAATGTGGATGGCTTCCAGCTATACTAGTAGTATAGAATCAAATAGACCAAGCCGAAAGTGGAATTTGATTATTATAATCCCGCCGAATGCTGAGCTGGCTGCGCTATAACAGATGGAAATGTGTTACAAGCCGCTTTCTAAGCAGTTCGATGCAAACTATTTGCGGATATAGATCTGATAACGGTTCGTTTGTTCTTGGGACTTCAGGCTCTCATAATTCCAGTTTTTAACAACTAAGCTGAGGTTCACGATATAGCTAATGACCGTGGCTTAAAATGGTGACAGTAAATTAAACGTTAAGTTAAAATATAATCGTACGCTACTAAAAATCAGTCAATACCCATGTATATGCCGAACACAATTGTATACCGAATGTCAGCATTCACTCAACACTTCAGGCCTTCCTCTCAATGTTCCACACATTGGAAGAGGGAGCAGCAGCTCACCACTGTTCCAGGATGTTCCTGTCCCGGTCGGCCTGGATACGACGTGAGAGCGGGACCCTGAGGCCCCATCTCACCACGAACCCTGGGTCCCCGCCTCACGGTCGGCCTGAGACGCTACGTGACGTGGGGCCCGGACGAACCCTGGGTCCCCGCCCCCCAGTCGGCCTGAGACACGACGTGGCAGCGGGGCCCGGACGAACCCTGTGTCCCCGCCCCCCAGTCGGCCTGAGACACGACGTGACGTGGGGCCCAGACGAACCCTGGGTCTCCGCCCCCCAGTCGGCCTGAGACACGACGTGACCGTGGGCCCGGAACGAACCCTGGTCCCGCCCCACAGTCGGCCTGAGACAACGACGTGACCTGGGGCCCGGACGAACCCTGGTCTCGTCCCCAGTCGGCCTGAGACGCTACGTGACGTGGGCCCGGGATGAAACCCTGCGTCCCCGCCCCCAGTCGCCTGAGACAGAGTGACGTGGGCCCCGGACGAACCTGGGTTCCCCGCCCCAACAGTCGGCCTGAGACGCAACGTGACGTGGGGTCCGGACGAACCCTGGGTCTCCGCCCGCAAGTCGCCTGAGACACGACGTGATGTGGGGCCCGGACGAACCCTGGGTCTCCGCCCCCCAGTCGGCCTGAGACACGACGTGACAGCGGGGCCCGGACGAACCCTGGGTCGCCGGTCGGTCTGGAGACGACGTGACAGCGGGGCCCGGACAAACCCTGGGTCGCCGGTCGGCCTGGAGACGACGTGACAGCGCCCTCCGGACTGCCGGACACCCCATCTCATCACGGGCCGCGCTAATGGGCCCATTGTAGCCGGCCGGCTGGCCTTCGACGCCCGTCGTCTGGGCCGGCGCAGCCTGAGACAAAAAACTGAGCGTGCTGGACACTCAGCGGCGGCCGCCGGGCTGCGGGCCGGGCCGGGGCCAAGCCAGGCGCACCCCGACACCTGGGGCCGAGCCGGGCCGGCGAAGCGGGGAAGTGGGGGAGATGGTCCGGAGAGATGGCTCGGGGAGACGGGGAGACGGGGAGACGAGCCGCCGGCGCAGCGAGTGTCGACTGAGTACCAGGTCAGCGGCAGGGAAAACGCCGCCAGGATGGAGCTAGTTAACTCGGCATGGGAGCCGTCTCGCTTTCAGATCGGTTTCACCCCGTTATTGGCTCCGATGATGGCTTAGTTTAACGGGTGTCGCTGAATTGGCTGTGTATGGGACTGTGTAACGCCGGCCTGAGTGAGCGATCTGTCGAGGGATCGTGATGCGACCGAGGGCTCGTTGGTGAAGGGATGATACGCCGTTTCGGCGGCGCGGATCGCTGCGCTTCTATGGACGACGGCGAGGGGAATTTTGAGACAAAGTGGTCACTGAACCGAGACATTCCAGGGCGCTTTCAATGGTGCCCACTCTGTCGGAAGAAGTAGAGAGAAGAGAATGGGAGCTCTTCTTCTCGTATCTGCCGCTGAAACTCTCAGTGCTCTCTCGAGGATGCGTTGCCGGTCAAACTTTGCAGCTTATCTTTGCTGGATTTTTTGTTTTTATCGAAGCCAGCATGACAATATAATTATCACTGAGTAATTAAGAATGCATGAAAGATTCAACTGGCAGATTCTGAACTCTCAACAGAAAAACGACCGTCAGGAATGAGTTACCTTTGTGAAACCCGCAGCTGCTGCCTTCACTGTTCTAAGCACCACGTATTCACCACTGTACGGCGGCCGGCACACACACACGCTCACTCTCACAGGCGGGCCACACTCTCTCACGTCGGCCGGCGTCCCGCCCACCACGCGTGGTCCGGCAGCACTGGACTGACCCCGGTCGGCCCGGCCGCCGCTAGTTCAGCACCTGTCCGCCTGGCGGCGCCACCTGACGACGCTGCCTGCAGACGCCCGGCGCCCGGGGGTGCCCGCGGGCGGCGGCCGGGGCGGGCCGGCACCACTCAGCAGCTTCGGGCCCGTCTGAATGCGAGCCGGGCGACGCGACGACCGCTGCGCTGCAGTGAACGGGCCGCCATGGCATCGTTGGCACTAACAAGCTGCTCCAATGGGCTATCGCTGCAGAATGCAGCCAGGGAAAAATGGTCATATGCACATCGAGCTTGTCAGGTCGAAAGAAGAGAGAGGGAGAGAGGATGGAGGAGAATGCGGGTTCAAAAGGATGAATACATCAATGTAATGACTGTTCGGACTCATCTCCGCTGCAGGTATGAGAGCAACGACCTCAGAAATGCGCGTAATCAAGGCTGGTTATTCGGGCATGCAGAATGCATCTCATCTGCAGCCGAACTGAAGATAAAAATAGCTATGCCCGAAGCAAATTAAAATTACATGACTTGACTATTTTGAAAGAAAACAGCACGTGCACACTTCTTCGCATACACCTAGCATAAATACGGTTTTTTCAACTTCAAATTTTCATCCGAAAATGTAGTTTAAAACTTAGCTTGTGATAAGAATGTGTAACACCTAACAAACACAATTTAAACTAATAAGGCTTCATCGTTGAAAACAACACGATACATCTTTATATCACAACAAAACATTTTTATACAAGCTGAAAAGTGCGTTAAAGGCAAAATAAACACAAACTTGTTTTTTGTTGATTTTATTATATTTTTCTGCTGCAGTTTTTGCACAATCTCATAAAATAGTGAATAGTTTGTGGCTTCTTGACACCGATTACCTTAAACGGCATACTTATATACACAGCAATGGCCTTCGTCCATCATGGCTTTCGCCTCTCCTTCAAATGCTCGGCGGCTGATATTACCTCCAAATGGCAGCGACACTGATATTACCTCCAAATGGCAGCGACACTGATCCGATCCATATCAGTGCGTCCAAGCTCGTAATAATTTATTTAGACGTACAACGACATCCACTATACATACGGTGGCTTTTCATGTCGAGGTGAGCATGAAAAATGACAACTTCTATGGCAATTGGCAAGGAGACGGAGAAGGATCAGGATGGTTATTGAGTAGGTATAGGATACAGGACCGAGTGAGCTGCTGCTGCTGTCCAATGGAGCTGCGCACACCTGCAGTCTGTTGAAGGATAGGTACAGGTAAAACGGTGGGGCCTTAAACAAAAGATATAACAAACACAATAATGAAGATGAAGATGAGTTCGCTGATTGTTGTCGCTGTGTTGTATAATAATCTTCGAGCTCACTACGGATCGTTTTCCATTCGGACTGTTTTGTCTTAAATTCATAATACATTCACTACAAAAAGCTAAAAACACGATTAATGGGCTTATAGTCGTGTCATCTTCTGTCGTGAGCTATAAAGCATTACTTGCAGAACGTCGTGAATTGTTTTTATTCCACTTATGTTAACAGAGGCGCAACCAAGGGGAAGGGCACACGGGCCCAACCACTCTTACGAAATGCGGGGTCCTCTGAGTAGGCCCCGTGGGGCCCCTGCAGTTCGTTGTATTTGTTTATAGAAATCGGCATTTTTTTACAAATGACTGTCAGGTTCCTTATTTTATGACATCCAAAAGGCCTAGAGGGTTACACAAGGGGGCACATGGGCCCGTACAGGAACGTAGACAAAATTTATCCAAGGGGGAGGCGTCTCGGAAGGGCCCCTTCCCGAGCGTTGAAAGGGCGCCATTGGGCACAGGGGCCCCGATTTTCTTTCAAAAACCTATATTTGACTCGAGGTATGCGATTTTATCTGCCGTTTCAAAACTAGTGACCCTAGTCCCTAGATCATCTTATGACCTGCAAACACTGATAATAATCGGAATAATATCCCATTGCCTTTGAGAATGGATGATTATTGCATGTTCTTATACCTATCCGTACTCTCCGTGGCTAAGTTTTCAGTTTCCGCGTAATATGAGATTATCAATGTTCTGTCAAATCAAATGAGATGACAAGTGATCACTGCTAACGTAAAGCATGCACAATCGCTGCCTCCTACGCTTCATTTCGAAAATAGGAACATCCCCATTGACTGGCTTTCTTTCGAGTGCGCTGCCGACTACTTCTCAATGTTGCATAATATGTAGTATGTACAGTGGTCCTCATTGGGTCCGCAATGGTGGGATCCTCTCGTGGTCCCTTGAGGTCATGCCCCTTATAAAAAAAACAATGTAGTGTGCAGCTGCAGCACGCGATATATAAAAAAGCAAGTCTGACAACTAGGTTGTCGTTAATGTATAACTATTTTGTTACATTTGTTCAATCAAAACATGAAGTGCATACAATGAATGAAAAACAGATTTTGACTTGATAAGTGGTTGGTTGTTGACTTGACAAGTGGTCATTTGGCTTAGTCACGTGATCGATACTCCAAAAGCTGCAGGTCACATGACATACAGTCCACAAACTGTCCAGTTTGTTAACGCCCGCCCAACTCCCGCCCACAATAAATATGTTATAGCCCTTCCACCAAATCACGTGAGTCAATGGTGAACAAACTGCAGCTGTACAGAGTAGTGCAAATGTTCTGTCCACTTCATCGACAATACCCGATGTCGATGCGCCCGACGAATAAATCCTTCGTGAAAACGGGTCTAGAAGCAGTCCTTTCAGTGCACCATACGAATACACACTCCATTTCTCTGGAGCGATGTTTGTTTTCGTCTGCCGGAGGCTAGCTTTGAAAGAAGTCTGAAAAATATTTGCTTAAGCGCACCCATTGAACTCAATGTCAACATTGTCCATTGGTGCTGTGTGGATGCTGCTCGCAGTGAAATATAATTAAACTGTGTATGACCTTGCCCCTGATACCGGGGCGAGGGCTATAGTAATTGCATTGGATTCCACTGCGTGCAACACCGACAGATAGAGACAGAGGTGGAGTCGTCTAAGTGGACAGAAAAAAAAATGGACAGAACATTTGCACTGCACTACACTACACTAGCTGCAATATATGGAGTTCGCATCTTTGGATGTCGTTTTCTTTTTTATGATCATCAATCTTGACCAAGTTTGTTCTTTTTCACGTATTTTTGGAGCGACTAAAAGTATTTTTGTATCGCAGAAGCTCTTGTACATTTACAAACCGCGTGGCTTGAAAACACGATAGCTACTTGACAATTCAAGCAAGAAACTGAGCGCAAGCCTGCGTCAAAATGTCAATATGACAAGATCACAAGAGCACGTGTTACTGCAGTGACTGATCCAGGATTCGGTGGGGACCGCTACGCAGAAAAAGTGGATCCCCTCGGACTTGGACCCTCTTAACCTTAGTGCCCTGCCCCGAAAAAATCTTCAGTTGGTCGAAATGTGCCCCTTTAGGCAAGATTGGCCATTTTGTAGCTCATAATGGTCCTTTTTCTTTTAAATGCTGGAATGGGCCCTCTTTAAGTTGAACTGGGTCTCTAAGAACCATAATGAGATGCTTAATGTCGGAATGGCCCCTCTACAGACAGACAGCTTCTGGGCTCTTGTGAGGTTCCTAGGGTGGCTGATCTTTCCCCTGGATCCGCCAACGCGTTGCTGTTAGGTTGCTATTAGAGGAGTTGAATTAGGTTCTACAGTCTGTCTCCCAAAAATAACGTGAAATATTTGTTTTCCTTTCAAAGAAGTTTTAATTCGGTACTACTAAATAGGACCGAATGAAACAGGTGGTTTGAAGGGGGCCGAATCCCAAAAAAATCTCACGATTCTTAAAACTCATCCAATTTCGCCTGCTTATTCATATGCATTTTTAGCTTATTTAAAACAAACTGGTATTAATACAAGTTGCTTAGATTTTCTTCTATATCAGGAAATGTGTCAATTTGTTAAGCACCGATTTCAGGTGGTTGGGGGAGGTCATGGTCACTTTGCCCCCCCCCCCCCGGATCCGCGAGTGTATACATAATTGTTGCAACTCAAAATGGTTTGGTATAGGCTGTTCCGCATTGCAGCGAAGTTCTGCGGCGTAGTCTATGTATCAGTAAACGAGCAGCCGATTTCGTGACGCGCGGACGAGAAGCGTTGACTGGTAGACTGCCCGCAACGCAGCTATGCTAAGCGGCACAGTCTGAGCATTGTCTCTGAGAAGTGCAAAACCCATCGACGTGGACCAGCTTTCTAAAAATCCTGAGATTGCAAAAAGGAAACCATTCTTTTTTATGTGTATTTCTTGTGACAGCTGGGGTACATGAGCATGGTTCAAGCTCAGAGTTCCAATGTTAGGATTTTAGTACTCGCCTCCTGTTCGAAATTCGAGCAAGCTTCAAGTTTCAGCTCTTTTCTGGCAAGTTCTCTAGAAAATAAAGTCGTTTGAAGGACTGCGCTTCAATCACGGCTTCACACTGCATGTACCCAATACATATGCCAACGTCGGCATCTCGGCACGGAAAGCAGCTCGGCATGCCGACATCGGGCCGAAGTCGGCCTGAGATAGTCTGCCGAGCCTGACCCGCTGCGACGTCGGCCCGCTGTTGACCCGACGTGCTCTCTACAGTCTTCGAAGCTGTGCTTCAGGCTGACGGCATCTGGAAGAAGAAAAGAAGAGGGTGTCAAACGAGACACATACTCAAACTGACAGACATAACAATTGAATGCTTGCGTACTTGATTGCTCATAGCTACTGCAATCATTAACATTTTGCATCACATTGACTATGCTGGATGATATTGACCGAATGCACTAATAAACAAAGAAACAAACAGCAAAACCGTACAACTTATCTGCTCCAGCACCGCACCGCGGGGCCCCGAGTCTGGTGCCAACCTATCCCGCTCCGGCCGGCCGATTCCGCTGCGCTCGGTCTGTCCAGCGCGGCGCCGTGGGCGCTGACCTGGTGACCTCGCCTGGTCACAGTTGGTCGCAGCGACACCGACCGTCAAACGCTAAAGGAAGGTTGTATCACTATGCTGTTACCGATAACAATATTAAATTGCTACATGGCTGTGGCATATGTAATAAAGGGACGCGAAGTCGCGCACACGTCGTAATTAAAGGGATAATGTCACCTCGCGGGTAAATCTAGAGTTGTTGGTGTGTATCGGTAGATTAAGCGTGTCCGATTTCACCTGCAAAATCTGGCTCCCAAAACTCTACCCATTAGATCAGAAATTACATTTACACCATCAATGATTGGCAATCATGCGTTAAATTGAAGTCGCCTCCTCACTATTTTTAATCACTTCTTTGCGGAATATAATTTTATTTTGAATTTTGTTAACTCAACATCACCATTCCGTGATTAAACTGTAAAACTAAAATGCGTATTCAGTTAAATATGTTGTCAACAACCTTAGCTTCTTTTCATAATAAAACAGCAAGAATGGCTACGGCTTGACTTTGGGCCCTAAAAGTTTACCGACTTTATACCCTAAAAGTTTGCTGACTTTACCGCATAACGCAGATAGACTTTTAAAGCTTAAGTCTCGTAGAATTCGTACGCTTCGGCTTGGGCGCGCTACTTGGACACGTAACAGTTGCGCCAAAACAGGATAAGAGCAGCCATCTTGAATTTAGAGCTGAGCACAGCTGGGACCAACGTTTTGGAAACAGAAATAAAACAAAGATGTGTTGCCGATCCAGTGCTTAGTAGGGAAGTTTTGAAGCAAGAGATATACATTGTGAATTTATCAGAATTATTTAAGCTGGACTTTTTTACAGATATCCTCCTGGAGGCTGTACACTGATCTCTTTTATTTATATGCGTCGATTCATTCGTCTATAATTGCTTGCATATAATCAACAACGTTCGTTGCTCTGAAGATCCCGTATTACTTACGGAACTACTTTTGCAGTAACGGAGTAACGATCTCGTTCTTTTCAAAATAGGTAATAGACCAAATAGCTTTCATTACTTTATTATCAAGTCCGTTACTTCGTTACTCCCTTAATTTTGTGTTGAGATAATGGGTTGGTGGGAAGAGGACGGGGACCAATAGCTGGAAAAATAGATGTAGCATATCAAACGGATCTCTAACCGAGCGAATATCATCTTAGGTCATCTGAGCCCAACGGCTACCTGAAGGACTGTGGGGCTCCACAGGAAGCTCTTTGACTTTGGCACTTTGGAACTTACTAATACTAAGGCCTACAAGGTGCACGTTAAGCCAAAAGTAACAGATCTCAAGTGCTTACCGCGTCAAACTCTGCAAAGATTTTCATAATCGAACAGAGGAGGCCTTGAAAAGCGTGCTATTCAGNCGTGATTGTCATATTATGGTTCATCGACAGATCGCTGGAGATGACCCTATATTGATCTTTACCTTATTACCACTTTACCAGCCCCGGTGTCCTCGTTTCCACTCATTCCGTCTCACTGTCACTATACCAAACGATTTTAAAAGGACAAGACGTCCGAATTCAAGCTCTGGCTGTGTTGTCACACACGCTCGCATACGGCGCCATGGCATTGACCGGTTTGCTGATGCGCAGTGGGGATGAGGGGGGGGGGAGTGTGTGTGGGGGGGGGGGTCGCGTGACCGACAAACCCATAGCTGTGCTTTTCAGCAGTGAAACGGTCTCATTGGTCAGGTGACCGATCAATAGCGTTGGTAGAGACTACACGTATAAAGGCAGAGCTGTGCCGTTCGTGTAAGCAGTGTAGATACAGACCCTCAGCGAAAGGGCTGAGAGGTGTAAGGTAAGTGCCACATAACTGTGAACCAATGTCGATATGCCAAATATGACAAAGTTGTAAATTTCATTAATGGCGTAGTGTTAACGCAATCGAACAATCTTAATTACTTAACACGCGCACTGGAGGGAGCATTTTTGTGGGGCATTTTTGTGCCTCCCCACATGTTTTTTTTTGTGAATATCTCGAAAACGATGCAGCGCAGGGCGGTGGTGCTTATGCGAAATTTACGGCAACACAATAACGGATCGTTTGACGTATAAAAACCGAAATCAGTCAGTATATTTTGGAGTTATATGGATTTGAATTTCAAAATGGCGGCCAGAATCGAGGTCGGCGAAGCAATATCTTCTGAACCAACAGTCAGATCAGGACGATTCAAACGCCATTTGGTAGCCAATGTTAATGTGCATCCCCAAACAGAACTCCACACACATTTGCTGTTTGGACCTGTCGATTTTCCGTTTCACAGAGGTTCAAAACTTTCCAAAAATTGGTGACATGGTACGCCAAATTTGTAAATTTGTGACTCGTCTTGTGAGCGCATGTTAGATTCCGCAAATTAATTCACCTAGAAATAGATTTTCCACCCAATATTTGTCAGATAGCGCAAGAGCGCCTAGTATATTACTGACTCACTCTTCGCAACCTTAGACCTTACCCTCCGCACGCTCGTGCCTGTCTCTCTCTCTCCATATCTCTCATGCTGTTTCTGTAGATCCCGAAAGGGCCCGGCGGGCAACATACCCAGTGCCCCCTCCCTCCTAATGTATATATTCATATTTTGGCTAATGCGCTCCGCGAAACACGTGTCAATAAGAATCGACTAATATCATTGCGAGCAACAAGGGAGTGGAAAGAACGGAAACTACGGCCGCTCCATCACAACCGTTCTTAAACCGTAGTCATTGCGGCCCAGCAAGTACAGCATACGAGCTACCCGGCTCATCCAACCCGAATATGGCGGCACAGTCAGCCTCTTCTGAAGTAGAGCGGGTCAGTTCCCCAAAGCTCACCCCAGAACTCAAACTGTTTTATTTTGTTTTACTTACTCGACTTGAGCTGTAATTGGGTGAATGCCTGTTGCTCATTGTCATTCAATAAACAAAAAAATAAACTACTCGATTCATGTGGCCCAGATAGGTTTCAGTAGTTATTTTTGCGCTTTTATTTCGTGTGTGTTATGTGTATGTGTTATGTGTATCATCTGTGTTTTTAGGTTTCCGGGCGGAAACATAATTCGTGGAGGTTATTGTTATAGGTTGTATTGTTATCTCCTGTAGAAGGAGCGGCCTCTTTAATACGCCGCGAGTGAATGATTAGCGCAATGACGTCACCGGAGGAATATCTTTGTGGATCCCCTGAAGTTTCTGTTTCATAAATATGATTTGTTATACTGCCTAAAATACGTTATTTATTATATTCTTTGCATATATGTCACTTCTTTGCATATATGGCAGGCAGGTATTGTTTCAAGTGTTAAAGGGAGTGTGCCTACTCACATTGGTCATGTGGAGTTGTTGACACTAGTCTGTAGAACATATTTTTCGTATGGATTATAGCTATCTACTCACATTCTCGCATTTCCCCAGAATCTAGCCTTTAGTGCCCTCTTTTGAGCATTATTCCATAAAGTCGCCACATATGCGCAGACAACTTGTGACTGAGATAGATTAATTATCAATCAGCTCGCCAGTAGGTAGACTTTCGTCCACTAAAAGCATTGCTTCTTTAAATTACAACGCTAGGTGGAAATGATCTGCTGGCCAGCTGCGCCATTATAGGTAAGTATCCTTTCGGTCACTCTCTTTCACTCAGTGACGATCGTTTTTTTGAGTTTTGAAACAAAACAAATTGCAAAACAGGAAAATAAGTAAAAATTCAACTAAAGGGGCTCCAGACGTGAATTTTATTTCGTAACAATATCCAAAGCAGTAGCTTCTTACCGTAATAAAAATATATTTGACATTTCAAAAGAGTAGGCACACTCCCTTTAAGTGAAAGCAATGTGTTGCAACAATATAAAAGCCAAGTTTCGAAAGAAGAGCACCTTTTTATTAAGAAGGCCTAACAATGTTAACTGATGACGTAATATTTGGATTTTTTTTTGCTCTTTTGACAAGATTAACACAAATATGTGACGGCAATGTACAGTTGCCGGCAGAAGTATCGCTACCCCCTGGCTGGCTACAGCGTAAGGCGCCTGACGAACGACTTGGAGCGGTAGGCTGTGCCGCGTCACACCTCGGTGTGTCGCTCAGCCACAGTCCATTATAACCGCCACCAGTGACACGGCGAGTTACGTTTATAACGTATATATTTATGAAAAACGCCGACGAACATCTGACGTAAATATATATATGACGTGGGCCGGACCGCCGGAGGGTCACTATGGTCGGTGGGAGGGAGGGAGTGGGCGAGCTCGGAGTTGGTGTGTGTGAGGTGATCCCAAAATACAGGCATTACCACAGCACATAGTTAAAAGAGAGTCCAGGAGTCCAGGGTTTTCACGATGGATTATTTTTCGCGAAATGTTTTAAAACGTTTTAAAATGTTTGAAAATGTTTTAGTAGTAGCAGTTTTCACGATGGACTAATTTGCAAAAAAAAATGTTTTAAACCTTGCCCTACGGGAACGTAGGGCGAGGCTTTAAACATTTCTCGCAAATTAGTCCATCGTGAAAACGGCTACTAAAAAACATTTTAAA
>VOPJ01005874.1:0-54297 GCA_014673585.1 Semibalanus balanoides
AGAATTCGGGAGATCAGGGGGTTGTTGGACCAGGAACTTCGAAACTTTGATCTCTGTAGTTTATTCAAATTTATGTTTTTTGTAAAGCAACCCACTCAGTTCATTTTGTTTCTTTTATATTCTGTAAGCTTTTGTGAACATATCCCTGCAGTTAAAAACTTGACTTCATCTGTAACAATTACATAGACACCCAGTGTCGATATGCAATGACGGTCGAATGTTGATTCAATATGGCGTCCGAGGAAATGTGATTTGAATTGCTTGTGTCGAATGTGGGGTAAGACTCTCCCCTATTTGCTTCGTGTTGCCATCTTACCCCATCTGAACATCATAACTTTTGTTTAATGTTTTAAACTGAACGGACATGTTCTAACGGTATACCCATAATTGGCTAGGTAGGACCATGTCACCCTCATTTTACCACTGCTATATCAGACAAAACCAGATATGCATAAAAAATGATGCTTGCCGCGAAAAAAATACTACAAATCAGAGGGTGAGGGTGGAAAGTTCTTTTGTCAATCAGTTGGTGCCCTTTTTTCTCTTCTTTCTTTTTTCATAACTTTTTTAGAAATCCCAAAACATTTGCGGTCGGCATGGACAAATACCACTTTCCATAGGGTGAGGGTAAATGGAAAATTCATAACTCGATTTTCTTACATGAAATTTTACTTTTTTGAATAGCCTATCGGATTTCGCCATGCGATTCTGCAGGTTGGTGAAGTTGATTTCGCTTAAAAAACGTCACCCTATTGCCTTCAGGCCCAAAAAGTGCAGAGTATATGTCGACTACCTAAGTGCATGGTCATCCACTAACTTCGGGTTGTTAAAATTATAATATCAATACAGATATAAGATCACTGATGGAATAAATGTTTGCCGTTCCGATGCCGTTGTCAGAAATCTTTAATCTTTATTAGGTCATCCTTGAGGACACTTTGTTTCAGTTTTCCCCTTTCAAAATCTGAAAACTGACTAACGAAATAAGTTTCCGGTGGATTAAAAAACTTTTTTGTCTGGTGGGTCCCCATGCACGTTCCGATTCCAGGGAACTTGCCATTTAAAAGAAACTAATGTTAATTTAGCCTAAAGTTAGCTTTACCCTATCACCCTTTTGCTAAGCTTCAATGTAACATAGGGCCTCAACGAAGGAGGGTGACAAAAAGTGAAGCTAGCAGGATAAATAAATGAAAATTGGCCATAACTTTTGTTGTATTTATCCTAAAGGAAAGTTTCTGATCATTATGCGATCAGTGCCCTTAACTTGATCTCTAAGACGCATTTTGCACGTTGAAAAATCAAAACTCATTTTTGGTGACTCTTTTGGTGACTGCGTGAAAAAAAAATGCGCTTAACATGCCTAACCACCGGAATTCGTTGCTTTGCATCATTTCTTAACTAATTTCATTCGGTGAAAATAGTTTTAACATCATTTAGAATGTTTTTCAAGTAAAAGAAGATCCTAAGCATCAATGTAGTCAAAATTAAGAAGCAATGTAGTATTTTCAGTATTTAGCTAAAACCACTCAGTAAGAAGTATTAAGTGCTACTGGAAAGTGAAAAGATATATAAGTGATGGCAAAATCGCCATTCTGCGACATGGCACATGTCAAATCGTCGTAATTCACTTAGAATTTGACGTTAAGTTGAATTTAGCTATTGGGTGTGCGACCTAAGAAGCAATGTCGTTCGCAGGGTGAAGATCTTTATGTGTCAGCCTTGTAAGATAATGCAGCTGCACACTCAACGTTTTGATCAAGTGAAAGATAGTCTTACAAGTATGGATATTCCGTAAAAAATATTAAATCAATAGACCTGAATAACATTTTATGAAGCAGGTAACAAAACACCCCTGTTTGAACTAAAGCATCCCTTTGCAGCTTCATTTTCCTATGAAAATCTTGGTTTCTAGCAAAGCATCACTTTGTATAACACATAGGGCCTCAACGAAGGAGGGTGACAAAGGTGCAGCAGCAGGGTAATAAATGAAATCGTCCATAACTTTTGTTGTATTTATCATAAAGGAAAATTTCCGATCATTATGAGATCAGTGCCCTTCACTTGATATTTAAGATGCACTTTGCACGTTGAGAAATGAAAACTCATTTTAGGTAACTCTTTTGGTGACTGCGTGAAAAAAAATGCGCTTAACATGTCTAACCACCTGAATTCGTTGCTTCGCATCATGTCTTAACAAAGTTCATACGTTGAAAATAGTTTTCACATAATTTAGATTGTTTTTCTAGTAAAAGAAGGTCTTAAGCATCAATGTAGTCAGAAATAAGAAGCAATGTAGTATTTTCAGTATATAGCTAAAAACCACTCAGTAAGAAATATTAATTGCTATTGGAAAGTGAAAAGATATGTAAGTGATGGCAAAATCATCATTCTACGACATGGCACATGTCAAATCGTCGTACTTTCGCACCATTAAAATTTGACGTTTAGTTGAATTTAGCTTTTGGGGGTGCGACCTAAGAAGCAATGTCGTACGCAGGGTGAAAATCTTTATGTGTCAGTCTTGTAAGATAATGCAGCTGCACACTCAGCTTTTTAATAAAGTGAAAGCCAGACTTACAAGTATGTTTTTTCTGTAAAAAATATTTAGTTAGTAGACCTGAAAAACATTTTATGAACAGATAACAAAACACCCTGTGGACTATTGGTATCATATTTCAAGGTCACCTTTTTACCAATTTCCGCACCCATACAAGCATCCCTTTGCGAGCTTCATTTCCTTTGAGAAAAAAAATGGTTTCTAGCAGAAGCATCAACTTGTGTATAACACTCGATAAGAAATTTTAAGAGCGTCAATAAATAAAATATAAACATGATAACGAAGAAAAAAACGACAATAGCCTATCAAAAAACTTATCAACTATAAATGTGCAGAGTTTCATTGCTATTGAACAATTATTGTAGTGTTGGCGTATGATTTTGCGAATGAGTCCCTGCTAGGCATCATTTTTGTGTAACGGCCCAAACCAGCATACCGAGTATAAATGTCGCCAAAAAATGCTTCCTTTAAAGCATCAATGTAGCCTCAAATAAGAAGCAATGTAACAGGTGGTGAAACAAAAAGCATCAATGTGCAGCAAAGCATCTTTTGTAGACAACTGAATTTAGAGGTCCGATTACCCGGGGTAACTTAGAGCCTTCACCCGGTCTCCCGCAGTTAGCATCAATGTAACTAAGTAGCATGTAGCTAAGCTTCATGAGGTCGCAATGTCGTTGTAGAGGTACAATTCAAAATGATGCTTACACCTTGATGCTTACATGTAAGCATCAATAATGTGTCACAGCAATCCCAAGATCGACAAATACGCATGCATACGCTCGCTTCTGATCGAGCGAGTTTAGGATAGTGATTAGATATGGATGTACGAAGTGCGGTTAGCGTGTGTAGCTGTTATGGGCGGCGGAAATACGCTCGCACGCGCGCGGGGGGGGTAATGATTTCACCCCCCCCCCTAACGCAGCGCGGGTTACAGCTCACACATAAACCTGAGACGGTACACGCATGATCGCTTGAATTTTCTGCATTATCTATATCCGACTTGGCGAAGCTCAAATCCAATTTCAACTCGTAACCCGGTGATGCCTGTTAAAGTATTAGGAGGGACTGTGTAATCGTGTGCTATGCTCACACGCTCACATTGATGAAGCAGGAGAGATATTCACGAGTGCAGAGTGTTTGCGCCCGTATGCTGACTCAATCCGATGGCGGTGTATATGGGTTATTGTGTCTCGCTATCGCTTCCCGCGAAGAGGTAAAGAAAATGATCAATTGAGGCTTTAAGTTTTTCCCATCCTATCATTTGCACGTTACTAGTTGGGCTCCGGCGTGTGGAATAACCCAAAATATCGATCCAAAAGGTACATAAAATCACTGTGCGCAAATTGACAAAGAGCGCGAGACGTTTCCGCCACGTATCATCACCGAGGGTTTGCGCGAACTGGAGTGGCGAGAGTGGAGTGCCTTGGTAGCGAGAGCGTGACTTGCCATGCATTGCACCTGGCTGCTGTTGTTTCGATGACCGGGCGCCGGCTGGTCTAAGCGAGCGGATACTGTACCGTGGGAACGTGTCGGCTAGGGAGACGCGAGCGACTGATGCCGGTCAGCTGCTGATACCACGAGTACGTACTGAGCATGCTCGGAAATTTTCCATTTCCGTGCCGCAGATCAGTGGAGCTACGCGCCAACAGTAGTCAGGGAAGTTAGGACCGCCGCAAAGTGTCGTAGAACAGCCAGACAATGGCTACTCGAATCAGACCGGTGAACGAGTACGTAAGCATAAATGTCGCGTTTTAATGAAGGAAGCACTTTTAGGATTTTAGAATTGTTTCGCCCGATCATATGTTAATATTTCACCCATGTCTGAAATGTCTGTGCCTGTAACTTGACGCTAAGCCGTAAAAGCCACATTGAGTGGAGTGCTTTAACAAATAAATGATGATAATGATGAGGATGATGATGAGATCCGGCAGCGACAACGCTTCGTGGGAGTGATAGGCGGAAACGTTCCGTACGCTGAGCTAAGACAATGTAATCAGTAATCGTGTGCATTAGGTACTTCTTAGAATATGTATTATGCTTTTAGCCTGGTTAAGTCGTGCACTGTAGAACCTAGCTGCGTGTGATAATACGTAATTATATTTAGCAAGGCCTACACGTGTGTGTGTGTGTTCTTGACGTCATTGACACATCAAACTTGATGTTGCGCGAGTGTTATAAATATATCGGTGACTGTGCTGGACCCCCAATTACATTTTCTCCGGATTGGATAATTGGCAATGAAAGCTCGTTGATGAGACTCTCTGTCGTAGGTCTGTCGAAATAGCCGTGTGGTATTCATGAGATATTTGCATAGCTGTGGCTATGAATGTCTGCACGACACTCGTGCAGTGCTTTTGTCTGTTGGATACCTTTACCACCATTTTTTCCCCGAATAAAATATATCTTTGACATGATGTGCTGATGTATTAAACGGCAGACAGCTTGACAGATCAACATACACAATGTGGCAAATTCACTCAGCACTCTGGGACTGCCCTGCGTAATTGTTCTCCACATCATTTGTTGGCGACGCAACGTCGGTGTTCACACTATGACCAATGAACAGTGAACACACCAGCGGATTCCTTCGGCGTGGTGGCCTCGCATTGATCACGCTGACCAATAGGGTGGCGCAAAATGTACTTATGTCGGACAATTATAGCGGATACAGGTTTTTACCATTCTTTTGGGCATGCTGAGTTCAATGGTGCACATTAAAACTAGTTTTGACGACGTTTAGGGGTCGCGAAAATTCTTTGAAAATTGTGATTTTGCTCATTTTTGAGTAAAATTCGGACATAATTGCGCAAACACATAAACTGTAGCAATTGTGGGCTACAGAACGCATGTAACGGAATATAACTGATATTCAGTCTTTCATTTCGACGCAATTCCCTGAGTCTGTGGCACTTACGTGTTGACTTTGTAATACCACATCTTTTCCACGATCAATTTTTTGTCCCGGCGGCCGCCTGGCAGCAGTGGGATTTATATTCACAATCCGCCGCGCGGTTCTTTAACCGCGAAAATCGGGAACTTTCTTATCGCGGGGGTGGGGTCTCCTAAGTCACGTAAAATTGTATTGCTGCTGGCATACTCCTTATGATCGGAAGCGAATATGCCTTTGCATTTCAATCACGCCGAATCGTCCTGAAAACAAATGTATAATGCACAATGTTGTTTAACCAGTCCAGTATAGACCACATTGTGAAAATAATGTGTGTTCTTGTAAATAACGCGTATTCCGACAATGAGACGCGCAAGCTGGTATGGTGCGCAGCGACAAAAGAGGGGTTTCAAGAAATATAGTCAGCACTGGTATTGGTCGCGCTTGCAGTGTCTTCTCTTCAAGTCACTACTAAGCAATGAAAACTACACATATGGCAGCACCTAGAAACATGTATAAACTCAGCCCTACCTGATAAGGCGTGTCCGCTTTTGTTTACACCGAGCCCGATCATCCAAATGAATATGTTACAACTTTGGTGTGTGTGCAAACTATGCCTAGTACTGGTTAATACGCATTGACTTAAGAGCATAACCTTATGCCTGTGGCCAGCCTTATACTATGCTCGCGGCTGTGTATCCTTGCGTCTGGGTCTGGGTTTACTACATTTTCTTCTGCACAGTGTTAGAATTTGCAATCGGGATTGTCGCCTGTGGATGTCGAGCCACCTGCACTAAGGTCCTTAAGTTTACGCCTCATCTCCTTTGGTGGACCCGGTTGAAGTCGTCGATCATCTTAATGCTACGCTCCGCCAAATGATTTGTCACCTTGAGGGCTGAGGCTGGTGACGAACTCACTGAACTTATGGAAACCATTCAGATCGTTTCTGGCCGGCACTCGCCACGGCGGTGAGCGCCAGGTTGGGTCTTGGGAAACTGCCCACATCAGCGAAAAAATGTGCCGCCGGACCGTCTCATCACGAAGCTTCGAAAGCTCAGTTTGATTACTACAATGCTAAACTGTCGTCGTTGAAGTCCTGCAGGCTTAACCGGAGCTCAGCAGCGCGGCGCCATGGTGGGCCTCCCCTCCTTCCCAGAGACTCTTTGGCTTACACAGCGCCAGGGGCACCATCCTGGGCGCAGTATACTAGACAGGGCGAGCCGAACACTCGGAGTGCCACCTCGGCGACGTGTCGATAATCCACCGTCTTGTTATGGATGCGTCTTGGTGGAGCGCCAGGTCCAGTGCCGGTGCGTCGCGGCATAGGGCAGGGACAGCCAGGCTGGCAAATGTAATATGGGCCCATGAAGCGGGAAATACGACGCAGCAGTGCGCACAGATCCTCCTCCAGGCCGTGCTGGTTACTGGTCAGGGTACTCCAGGTCGAGCTGGTCACTGTCAGGGTACTCTAGAGGAGGATCTGTGCGCACTGCTGTTCGTATGGTGCGCTTCATGGCGCCCATATAGTTCAATTTGAAAAATGTAAAATTCAATTTGAAAAATATAAAATTTAATTTGAAAAAGATAAAACTCAATTTGAAAAAGATAAAATTCAATTTGAAAAAGATAAAGTTCAATTTGAAAAAGATGTAATTCAATTTGAAACACATAAGTAGATATAGATTCTCTCCAGCGTAAAATAGTGGACACTACACATGTTCATTGTGCAAAGGTAGCGTAAAATTGTGCGAAATTGCAAGTGCACCATAGTCCTGTTTACTCATTCCCATTAATAACCATAGGAATATTATGTCCTGCTCGTCGACCTGACATCATTTGAGTCTTCATATAATTGGTGCGCCGACTTTAAACAAACAAAATTATGCTCAGTCCATGTATCTTCGCAAACACAATGCTGCATTTCAAATTATGCCAGAACACGACCTAAACACATAGATATATTACATATATGAAATTTAGATAGGTATGTGTCATGACCCTCATGGTCTTTCTGTTCTTGTTTCAGATTAGACGTGCCCAACATTCTTGAATACACCATGAAATGTGCAGCTTGCCTATCTATGTTGGGCAACGTCACACACAAGATAAACCATCAAAATAATTACCATTGCCAACGCAGGACAATTCTCCTAGCAAGATGTCAGCTACCGCATGCCCATTTCGAGAACTGCCAGTTGAGTAATCTCCGCCAACACTGACGCCAATGTCGTGGTGCAACTTCTACTGGATGCACGAGGCCGCCGCCCACGCGAGGCCCTCCATCTCCATCACCGCCGACAGAGTCAGCCGACCACAGGTGTCTGCTACGGGCTCTAGTGAAGACTGGGAATACTTTATCAGCAGGTGGACCGATTGCAAGAACGCCGTGCATCTCACGGGACCTGACTGCGTGCTCCAGCTCCTGGAATGTTGCGACGAGACGCTGCGCCGCGACTTGACCCGATCTTCTGGAGGAAGCATGGCAGCCAAGCCCGAGGTCGAAGTATTGGCAGCTATGCGNAAAAAAAAGAAAAAAAAACGGCCGTCTGGATCCGCCCTTGGCCCTTTTGCCCCCTCCCATTGGTACGCCTATGACTCTGACCGCCTGAGTGGCCCTCTTGCCACCTGAGAAGACACTCTGGCCGCCTGAGGTGGCACTCTGGTCGCCTTAGGGGTACTCTGCCCTCAAAAACCTCTGAAGAACCTCTGAAGAGCCTCTGATGTGCTCTTAACACTAAAGACCACGCTTCGCGTGGTCTTTTGAGAGAAAATAGGGCCCTTCGGGCCCTATTTCCAAAGGGGGACCATTGACCAAGGGAGCCCATTAGCCAGGGGCCCATTAGCCAGGGGCCCATTAACCAGGGGCCCATTAGCCAGGGGCCCATTAGCCAGGGGCCCATTAGCCAGGGGCCCATTAGCCAGGGGCCCATTGGCCAAGAGGGCACGCATGGACCTTCAGGGGGGGGCAGTTGCCCCTTTTGCCCCCCCCCCCTTGGGTACGCCTATGCCTGTGACCTGACCATGACCTGATATTGTATATTGTGCTCTGACCTGACCGTGACCCTAGACACCCGCGGGTACCCTCTTGGTCTGAGGGGTCATCTTGTCTATTGTCGTATACAGGGGTGTCGCCACCGGGCATGGGTGTAACTTTGTATGTGGTTGGTGTGGAAAGCTCCAGCCTCCACACCAACTTCATGTAGGAGAGATGCAATTTTGATCATCCAAGGTGCTTTTCGGGGCCGTATGCATAGACTGTCCGTTCCTAAATAATAATTATTCTTTGCAGAGGATTGGAACTTTATATATCTTGGGGAGGACCCGAGCCCCCCAATGATTTCAAATTTTGAACATTAAGCCTATGGCGTTGCATGGTAAGAACTGAGTTAAAATCTATCAAATTAACATTAGGGCCTCCCCCGAGCGATTTCAATTAAAGTTCTGCTTGTGTTTTTGCACTATTGTAAAGACGAGTATACAACATTCGGAAAGCCAAAATAAACAAATTAGATGACATCAATGACACTCCACACCAAATCTGAAAACGTTTCTACGCCATTGCCACCGGGGGGGGGTCTTGGGGAGCCGGGCACCCCCAAGTGTGCTCAAAACCCTCGTCGCACCCCCAAATTCACATGATTTTAACTTAATTAATAAGCTACTGTCGCGGGCTCCCTAAGACCTCGCTGGCTCCCCCGTATCCTGGTTGGCCCCCTCCTCGAAATATTGCGGCGACACCTCTGGTCGTATATATTATATATATATATATATATATAGTATATATATATATATATATATATATATTATATAATATTATAAAGGGAAAGGCTAACGCTTTTGAATGCTACTTATCGTCAAAAAAAATCCGACACCCCTATCGCGGAGTTTCCCGATGCCCTAGTATACGATGTGCCGCAGCTGACAAATATGCACTGTGACATCGACACTGTCCGAGTGATACTCGATAGCATACCGGAAAACAAAGTGTGCGGCCCCGACGGGATAAGTGCCAGCACTGCCAGGATCTTCCGTGAATGTTCTGTACCACTGACTAAATTATGTTCGATGTCACTCCGGCAAGGAATATTCCCGGATCCTTGGAAGCGTGCAAATGTCGTGCCCTAAGGGTAACGTAAGGGTAACCTAAGGGTAACGTCAAGGACCCGAGCTGTTATAGGTCCGTGTCACTGACTCCACTGTTCGGAAAGGTGCTGGAGAGTGGGGAGAGCCTGGTGTGTCACGTGGATCCTGTCATGTTACCCCGGTGCAAGTCTCTACCGCTCTGACTCGCTGACATTGTCAGCGAGTCAGAGCGGTAGAAACTTGACAAATTGAATCCGCTGGATCCAGCATCGCCACACATAAAAGCACCCGATATACGGATTATACGTGTGTAGCACAACATAAGCTGATAGTTCAATCAATTATCAAGTTGAGTCAGTTATATCGGGTTTTGTATCATAAAAAGCACATACCTACCATTTATACCGATGCACGATGTACTGATAGCGCTGTTGCGGGGAACACAAATAACAATCAACAGGAATTTGTATGTGCGTGACTGGGGATCAGACAGCGGAGTCGGAAAATAAGTGATACGATGCTGGAGTCAGCGCTGGATTTCAAATGTTGAACAGAATGCCTCATTACTATCGTGTCCGTGGTAACATCGGTAACACTAGAAAAGTACCTACGGATATCTTCCTGTCGAGGGGCATAAACATGAACATTTCAGGGAGTGTTCACGCATTCAAAGTTTGATCGACCAGTGTCATCTTTTCCAAATATAATTATCGCTACACAAAATAACAATAAAGTCAAACTGACCGGGCCGAGAACGTTGACAGGTCAGCACACCACGCCCTCCGCCCTCCGCAAGGCTTCGGCGTGCCGGCGGACTGCAGGAGCTGGGCCTGCCGGCGGACTGGACACGGCACTCGCGTGGGTCCTGGCCGGCGTGAAAAGCGGCGGGTCCCGCTAACTGGCAGCGCCGTACCCCGGGCGTCATCAACGCAGCCAGAACACATCCTGGTGTTAACCGGTGCCCGCCGGCGCTGCCGGTGGCCCTGAGCGCGAGCCACCCTGACCACGCCCCGGCATAGCACGAGCCTTTCTTGCACACGATACAATGCATGGTAATGCTGACGGAACGAGGCCAGCGACGGTCAAGAAGGGCATATACTTGGTCGAATATTGGGCGTGTGTTCGGGGTGGGACGAATGTTTGGGCTGGTCGGGTGAGCCCCCGAGAGGTATATAACGGGTCTGAGCAGGCCAACTGACATCCACTTCTCTTCTAACTCTCTCTCTCTCTCCAGCAACACAACTACTCAACCAGCAACATGAAGATGGTGAGTAATATACAGCATCAAACCATCAGATTGCTTTGGTGTTGTTGAAGTATGCTTTAATTTCACTGCATTCACTAACTTAAAACGGCGCAGCATGGTCCGATTTCGCCTTCTACTAAAACTAGAGATTGCGACAATGTAAAATTTCCAAAATAAATATATAACCACAATGTACAGCAACCTTCAGAAAGACTTGTGTTCTCTCATAATCAAGTACCTATACCGTAACAGTTACGGTACAATACAATATTTCCGTTATGGAAAACACAAAGTCAGCAACAACAAAAACACCGTTCATCGGCTTTCAGCGTGACTCGACGCCCGCACATCATCGTTTCGTGATCAGCTGTGTATTTGTACAGCGTGCATACGTGGCACCATGTACCTGGACCTACCCTCTCAGCCCGCAAGTTTGTGCTCTTACGCCTGCCTGGCCGCGCCTCGGCACCACCCCTGCTTTGGCGCGCGCCCAGCCACGACTCTGCAACCACCAGAGCCACAGGTTCGGCGGCATTCGCCATACCGCAGCGACGAAGCGCGCACGCTACGCCGCCATACAACCGGTGTGCAGACCGTGCGTCGGCCGGTCCGGCGTCTCCCTATGCCAGGGCGCTCCGATGTCCGCTCCGTCAGCGTTCACGCGCCGATCGCCGCCGCCCACATCGCCGCCCCCATCGCCACTGGCTACGCCGCCGGTCTCGGCTACGCCGTACACGGCCTGGGCTACGCCGGACACGGCCTGGGCTACGCCAGACACGGCCTGGGCTACGCCGCCGGTCTCGGCTACGCCGGACACGGCCTCGGCTATGCCGGACACGGCCTCGGCCTCGCCGGACACGGCCTGGGCTACGCCGGACACGGCCTCGCCGGCTACAACGCCGGTGCGTACCATCTGTAGACGGTGGGTGGCGTAAGGGCGCGGTGCAGCCGACCTGGTCCTCTAAGGAAGCTGGTCCGCCGCTCCGCCGCGCGATGTCACCGAGCGGGGACGCGAACATGTCATGTGCTGGATTCTTCTCTATCGGTTGTGTTCCATCAGTTCTGTGGTGGATCTGTGATCGCAGTCTTCGTGCACTCGTGTTCGCATCAAGAGATGTGCTCGTTGTTTGGCCATGCACTTTTGACTCAAAGGTGAAATTATTTTGGATTGTTTATTTTTTTAAATTTGCATTGTATGCCCTATGTGGATGCAGCTTTTGCAGACAGAACAAAAATTCAAAATTGAATCTCTTGGTGCGATCCGGTGCTATCAATGTATTTTTGTAATAAAAATATTCCCCAACATACATGCCCTCCTGTCATCGCTGAGTGAACAACACTATAGTCATGACCCATGCCGACCAGTAACACAACCATATATCGCCGCTGCTGCTGCTGCAGGTTTGTCATATGGCCGGCGGGAGCCGAGCCGGTCCTAGGTCAGCTACAGTTCGTCGTTAGTCGGCAGTTGTCACGTCCGAATATCACCTTTTAAGTGTGAGACCCATGGGGGTCGGAGAGACGTGAATTTTGACTGGTTGAAACCAAGCAGGCCTGACGTGCGGCGCTACTCCCAGATGTTGGATGACGTGAACGTCAATCAGTTGGTTGACAGATCCCACGCGCCCCGTGTCAGGAAAACGCTACTAGACACGTCATCGTCCCGTCATCTGACGCCGTGAAACATCCACAGACGGTCGCCCCCTGCAGCTGAGCGACCAACGACATCGCTGATCGCGGAAACGACACTCAGACGGGAGCGCCGCCGTCCGGACCGAGATCAAACCGTGAGTCAACAAGAATTCTCTGGAGCCGGACGCGCTGTGTCTGGATCTGCTCCTGTCCGACTGGGCCGCAAGTATACAGCCGCGACCGAGCCGACAGCAACAGTGGTAGCGCTGGCTGGGGGTGTGGGAGCGCCCGTGAATAGACGCACCACAATGCCAACGATCAGCATAAAACCTCGACACCCGCCGTGCCCGTGGTTAAATTGATAATGACAGTGTGCGTGCTCTTATGCGGGAGAGAGACCTGTCCCCGCGCTGCACAACGTGAGAACCCTACACCAGGACCAACTGCCGACTACAAAAACGTGCGAACAACGTCAAAAGTTGCTTTGATGTCGCGCGAAATCAAATTTTTTCATGAGTCTTATCGGTACTCGCGAAAACTACGTGGAAAGACATCCGGCGTTTCTTGATCGCACCAAAGCGGAGGAGTAACATCAGTTACCTAGCCGCCGACAGCACAAGCGGGTGGCAGATAGGCCAACGGCCTATTTGCCTCAAGTGGACCGGGGTTGCGGCGGCGTTAGACGCCGCCCAGCGGCGAGTTCCGTGAGCCCCTCCCCCCGCGCCCCACGCTTGTTGTGGTTGGCCGGTGCTAATCGCGTCCACCCGGCTACGTTGGCCTGAGCTCTCCGCAGCGCTGAAGCGAATGTCATCATCTAGAGCCTGCGGGGGTGGGAGGGAGGGAACGGCGTGACCATCAGCAGTTGCGGTATGACCTGGCCTGTGATCGGACGCCGCATGTTCTTGATGTCGTGAAACGCGTCGCTTGTGTCAGGAGTGCTGCCCGGAGGCGTGGAAGGAAGCTACTTTAGTTCCCATTCATAAATCCGGGAGGCACGACGCAACCGAGCAATTACGCCCTAGAGTCTTCTATACTTCCTGTAGTAAGCGAAATTAAGCGGAGAGCGTTGTATGCCACCCAACCTTTAGAATACCTGCTATCAACACTCATTCTCACAGACGTGCAAGCATGGGTTTTTCGGCCGGGACGCTCCACTGAGTCGGCGAACTGCTGGAACGCTGTCGGATAACCTGGATGGACAGCATTGATAGAGGTCAGATTGGGTGCCTAACCACAGCTGAACACCTCGGAAGGCTTTTGACAGCCGTCCCAGCATCCCGACTGCCTGGAGAAAGCTTGCGTGGTATGGCGTACAAGACCACTGTTCCGTGACTGGCTCGAGGATCATATCAAAAAGGTTAGGGGTGGGGAAACATCTTACCAATCACTCAACGGCGTTGGTCAGGGGTCACTGCTGGGAAGCAATGCTATTTTTGATTTTTTACCAAACGATTTGCGTCTTACCTCAATGATAGTTAAAAATTGGTAATGTACGCCGTACGAACGTACAGTTCCTCCATTCGGGGAGAGACCCAACATATCTAGACTTTCGGCCAGGGTGGAGCACACGGTAAACGTAAGCACCAGCGAATGGTTCATGGGCAAAACAGTCTCAAAATCAGCCCACAAAGACCATTTAAGTGCTTATTAAGTCCAAAAGACGCCAGTGAACCACATTTTTTCCTATCCGAATTTGTGCGAAGCCTCAAATCCATCATCGCTGCTGTAAAGTTCTCGGGGTTTATCGTCGACAGTCAACTCACATTTGAGGCGCAAGTCTCATCAGTATACGCCGATGCTACGCCACGATGGGGGGACCTACGCAAAATTGTCTGCGTCAGCTTCCCGAAGCAGGTAGAGAAACCATGATCATTGAGCTTTAAGTTTTTCCCATCTATCATATTGCATTACAGTATCGGGCGGCTGTGGATAACCCAAAAAATATCGGATCCAAAAGGTGATAATTCAACTGTGCGCAAAAATTGTCAAGGGCGCGAAACGTTCGCCCACGTATCACCGATGTTGCGCGAACTGAGTGGCCGAGAGTGGATGAACTTGGTGGCAGAGCGTGACTTACCATCATCCTGGCTGCTGTTTCGATGACCGGTCGCCGGCTTGGTTACAGCCGAGCGTGTACTGTACCGTGGAACGTGGTCGCAAGGGAGACGCGGAGCGACGCGATGCCGGTCAGCTTGCGAGATCCACGAAGTACGCGTACTGAGCCACGGCTCGGAATTTCCATTTCGGTGCCGCACTCAGTGGAACAACGCGCCCACAGTAGTCAGGGAAGTTAGGACGCGCGCAAAGTGTCGTAGAACAGCCAGACAGTGGGCTACTCAGTCAGACCGGTGAACGAGTACGTAACAGAAATGTTCGCGTTTTTAATGAGGAAGCACTTTTAGGATTTTAGAATTGTATCGCCCGTATTCATATGTTTAATTTTTACCCATGGTCTGAAATGTCTGTGCCTGTAACTTCGACCTAAGCCGTAAAAGCCACGTTGAGTGGAGTGCTTTAAGAAATAAATGATGATGATGAGAGGGGGGTGGGCACGACACCCAGCATTGTCGATTTTTACATCGCGTCCCAGCCAACAATTAAGTTGGACACCGCTCGGGCAACTGGGGCTAACATGGGCATAGCCCGGTTTGCCCCACTTACGAGTTTCTCTTATTGGGTCCAACTCGGTTTTCGCCTGGGCAGCTACCCAACTTGGACAGGCCCGAGTTGAGCCCAACAATTATTATCGGGCTGAAACTGGACATGCCCGACCAGAATTCATCACTTGATGGTGATGACGTTCAAGATGACGTTTATTGGTGTTATAAGGCTGAGGTGACTTCTCCAGTTGTAAATAAAAAATACAAGCATTAAAATATAATACCATAAACTTTAATCGGTTTCAGCTCGGGCTTTGCTCGGGTTGCCTGATCAGGCAGCCCAGGCTGTAACTTGGGTCCTGCCTGGCGTATGTGTTTCATACGCCAGGCAGGAACCCAACTTACAGCCTGGGCTAACCCAACCTATTAGTCGGTCCAAACCCGAGTGCTGCCCAATTGGCCCCAACCAGAAATTGTTGGCAGGGGTATAGCTGGGCGTTGCACGGACAAGAATCGGCTTGATCAGAACGTCTTCCCCAAACTTTTGGGAAGTGGTGACGCCCTTGGACGGGACCCGAACCACCACGGCAGCAGTGGGGTGGTAGATGGCAGCCTGAATTGCCCGAAGAATAGGCGACCATGCGGCGAATCTCCCGGGTCGCCACAACGTGGCCAGTCGCCACCCGACCACGGTATACTACAACACACTTTAGGTGCTAGCGAGACACGGGGAGTGGCGGTTATGCAATCACGATACATTAATTGTCCTGTTTTAAAGGCAATCACGGCCAGGACGGCCAGAGGGGCTACCACGGCCGGTAAGGCGATTTGGGCAATCATGGCCTGTTTGGTCACTGGCCAGTAGCAAGGCTGTATGGTAAGACTGTAGTAAGACTGTAGTAAGACTGTAGTATCGCGTAGCTGAGCCGGCACCCTGACTGGGTCATGGTGACGACGGCGGACCCTCCCAGGCGCGGATCCAGCAGGGGGGGGGCGCTTGGGAGCGCGCCCCCCTCTGAGCCGGGTCTCGCCTATGGCGCGCCCGTAGGGCACGTCTGGAGGGCGAAAGCTTTTGTATTGGGCGCCCTCCCCTGACCGAAATTCTGGATCCGCGCCTGGCAACATGGCTTTGTACCCGGCCGCTCCTGTGCGACCAACCTAGCATCAATGCTGAGCACCGTCTCGGAATCCATTGAGGAACGTATTCAAACAGATTGCATTTACACTGATTTTTCGTCAGCTTTTCAAAGCGATAATCATGCTCGCCTGCTCCACAAACTACGAAATTCATACAACATTGCAGATTGTGCACTGCTATGGTTTACTTCACATCTTGAAAACAGACAACGCTGCACGTGTACAACAATTCAGGCGGCAAATGGCAACACGTATTATGTATTGTTCCATGGCAGACACGACAGACGCGGTTCACACGACACGTGCTCACCACACCACAGCAGGCAGGCAGGCAGGCACGGACCAGCAGAGTACACCACACGGCGATGGACAGATCAGATCGGAGGACGGGGAAGACGGAGAGCTGGCAGACACGAGAGACGCCTGGCGGCCAAATGACACAACTAATGGTTTAGGCGATCGCCAGCAGAGTTGAGAGGCTTGGCTCGAAAAACGCGATGAGAACGCAGATTGAGCACAGTGCTATGCATTCGGATGGATGAATAATATGAGATGAATGGACATTGAAGTATAGAAGCCGTAGCAAAGCGAACAACCAGCTCAAAAACGATTGGAGATACGTAATGAGAGTAACAACAGCACAACCGATGGGACCGGATGTACAATGTACATTGTACATACCTAAAATATCACTGTCGCACCTATGCTTATGCAAACAGTACCTGAGATATGCGTAGAAATAATACTAGGAAGAAAAACAACCAAAGTGCTCAGGACAGCACATAATGACACCACATTGCTGTTGCAGGTACCATAGCACATACGTTAGCAAAGGCGTTTGTGATCCTTCATGTATGTACCTACGAGGGCTGAAATATTCGCAGTGTTTTCCAACATGGAATCCGAGAGAGACAAAGAGGGAAAATATTATGTAACAAAGTTGACTGAACAACTGAATCCTGTAGCCAGGTAGCAAGAAAACATGTATGAAACAGACACTGCCACACTAGCGCCATCTTTGCACGTGCACATATAAAACAGACACTGCCATACTTGGGGCTTCTTCGCACGTGCACATATAAAACAGACACTACCACATTTGCGCTTTATTTACACGTGCGAAGGAGACATCCCAATACAAAATATGTCCGTACAAACATCAATGACGTGACACTATATGGATTGACACCAACAAGCGAAAAGCGTACCTTCTTACTTATCATCAAAAGTCCATGGCATCGCACGGGACAGGTCACCTTTCCAGAGCAGTCAGAGCGGTCAATCGGTTGGTAGAAAGCTTAAATCACTTTCGGAAGCTAACATATTGATTGCTATAAAACCGTCACATCTGGCTTTACAGGAAAAATGCATTTTGCAAACATATATAGAAGGCTACTGCCGTGCTACACACGAAAAATGATTATGTTCTCAAAATAATCATTCTTTTTCGGCATTATGATGTGTACATAAATGTGTCAATGTTATGGCTTTATGCCAGTCATGATATATTGTGATAAACAATTTAGTTGCTCAGCCAGCCTCGAATCCGTTCCTAAGCTAATTACTTGATATAATATTTATATATATATATTAATATATATATATATATATTATATATATATATATATTATTAGTATAAATATATATATATATAATATATAATATATATATAATATATATAATATATATTATATTTATATATATATATATAGATTTTATTTTGACCAATTCGCGTTGTCTATGTCTGATAAACAAACGGATCTCCAGTTTCACGATTAAAAAGCGAAGGAAAACTCGATGCTCGCGGCCACAAACACAGCTCTGCAGAGAGAGCAACACAGCGTGACAGCCTGCTCTTAGGGGCTACCGCTCCCTCCTCGGACTTGAAACCCGGAAATCAGAATCCTCACGTGGGAAGTTGGAGCCCTTAACCACTTTGCCACCACCCCCGCCATCCACGAGCTTTATCTTAAATTATTTTCAAACACTGAAGCACAACATATCACTTAGGAACATAGGCCCCCAGCTCCAACGAGCAGGGAGATTTGAACACAACACAGCACCACGCTGCCGGTCAGACACAGAGGAGGGCTGCTTCAAGAGTTTACAGGGAGAGTGCCACCTCGCAGGCCAATACGGAGTTTTGGTGTGTATCGGTAGATTAACCGTGTCCGATTTTACCCGCCGAGTCTGGTTTCCGAAACTCCCCCCACCCCCATTAGATAAAAAAGGCACCTTCAATGATTGACAATCATTCGTAAAATTGGAGTCGCCTTCTCACTATTTTGAATCATCATTATTATTTTCATTGTGTGTTTTCACACAATATTTTCATGTGGACCATTATTTTCCTTTTGAATGTTGCAAACTTAACATCACCATTCCGTCAAAGAACTTAAAATAAAAATGCGTACGCAGTTAATTATGTTGTCCACAATCTTTGTTCCGTTCATTAGCAAAACAGTCAGAATGGCTATGGCTCGACTTATGGCGTAAGAAGTTAACCCGGCAGTCACTGGGGTATTTTCTGTAACACGAGTCACTGGGGAGGGGGGGGCTTTTTAGCCCCCCTTGTATCTTCGGAACCAATAAGACGATCGAGCTTAATCAAACTGCAATCGATAGCCTAGGTAGGTAAGCTCATCGACGTAAAATAATTTGAGTTGCCCTAGAGGTTAGTGGTGACGTCACAGGTCAGGTCAAAGGTCAAAATCTAGCCATTTGAGTTTATAGGCCATACTTTCCGTTTCCATTCAAAGCCTTTGGTTGCAACCATGATCGCCAAGAGTGCTCTCAAAGGTATGAGACACATCCAGAATGAGCTTAGGTATGGGGGATTGTTAGTAAAATATAAAGGTGAATGTCAGGTCACAAAAGGTCACTATGCCAAAAATTATACCGAAGTCTTGCAACACATGTTTATATGCTATTTTGCGTGTAAAACTCGATATCAATACTCATTTTACCACCTAACTTAATGTACGTCAAGTAAAGGTCAAATTTATGTCACAAAAGGTCAAAATTTGAAATAGATAAAAATAATACATCAATACATGTTTCTGGACCGGTTTTGTCCAGAAACACAGTTCTGCTATTTATTTGTCTGTATCTGGTTAAAAAAAAATGACGCCATGAGTTTCCCATACCTTGGATGTCATCACTCAGTAAAAAAAAAAAAAAATAGATATAAAATTTTGAAATTTAGGTATTGTAGTTAAATATGTATAGTTATTTTAAATTTATTCTGGTTTTTCAGAAGTTGTAAAAAAATGATAATTTTTGGGTCAAAAACAACTTTTTTTTTCTTAAATCCGAGATTGCCATAATGAAGCCCTTGACATTCGCTATTCTTCTCAGCTCTATGGATTTCCGTTTTGTCCACTACATGACATTTGTACGGTCTGCTAAAGTTTAGCTGGTTCGGGTGTCAAAATCGTGTTTAGTGACGTCGCAAATTGACCTTAGTTGTCGGCGCGCCCGAAAACCCCAATAAACAAACAAGTGACGTCACTAACTTTGCTATATCTAAAAAATGCGAAATAAATAAAAAATCAACAAAAGGTGTAAAAAGGATGCCCGGACAGGTTTTATAAGTTTGGCGTTGATAGCTGCATTATTTCGTGGGATATTCTAAATATTCCTCAGGAGGGGCTAAAAAAGCCCCCCCAGTGACTCGCGGGTTAAGTGACGTTACCTTAAAACACAGATAGACTTTTCAAGATCAAATCTCGGTGAATTCGTACGTTTCGACTTTGAGCGCGCTACTTGGACACGTAACAATTGCGCCAAAACAGGATGAGGGCAGCCATCTTTAATTTAGTGCTGAGCACAGCTGGGGCCAACGTTTTGGCGTCAGAAATAAACAAATCATGCTTTGCCGATACATTGCTTCAGGGCAAGTTTTAGCAAAAGCATACATGATTGTTAACTCCCGCCATTCACTGAAGCTGCTTTTTAGAAATCCTCCGGAGGTGACACTATCCCTTTAACACAGCACCTCGCAGTCGAGACACACCACGCCACAGGCTCTGACAGAACGGCGGCAGACACACGACAACGCGACAACACAGCTGACCTCCTCCTGTAGACCCAGACTGACACAGCTCCCTCCGTGAGGGTTGATGTGTCTGTCCCGGCCACCTCCTGTCTATCTACACACACTCTCCTGGTCGGCTCGGGTACTGTCCGACCTCAGTGGCAGCCAGCGCCGGTCGCCGAGGGTTGAACGTGGCGAATGTCATCACCGGGTCAATGTCTGGAGACCTCGTCACCTTGCCAGCGCGACCTGACCTGGGCAGGGTCAGCTCGGCAAACGTGACACCACCCTGCAGCACCAAGGTCACAAGTGCAAGGTCAAGGTCAAGTTCAGGTCAGGTCACATGTCATTGTTACAACTCGGTGGTGTGATTGTCTGCCCATGAAACCGGATCTCTTGCAATTGAATGTCGAGCTAGCTTAGGTTCCATAGCACCGTAGGAACCCAAAGCTTGTAGTAGCCGTTTTCACGATGGATTATTTTGCGCGAAATGTTTTAAAACATGTTAAAATGTTGTAAAATGTCTTAGTAGTAGCCGTTTTCACGATGGACTAATTTGCGAGAAATGTTTTAACCCTCGCCCTACAGTCCCGTAAGTCGAGAGTTTATACTTTTTTTTCCGCAAATTAGTCCACCAGAAAAACGGCTACTACTAAAACATTTTAAAATTTTAAATGTTTAAAAACATTTTGCGCAAAATAATCCATCGTGAAAACGGCAAGTATAAGTTATATATATAAACATACAAAATTACTAAAATTATTCAAAATGCAGAGCCATTTAAATTATGATATCAAAAGTTGCAAATTCGACAACATTGTCTATCAACTAGAAGAACACATTTTAAAGGGTCATACATAACTCATTACTCAAGACAAACTTGTGTTTGGACTTAACACAACTCTATTAAGCAAGCACCTCATGCATCGTGTACACATTATATTTCAATCTTTAGCATATTCACGATCGAAATACCAAGGTTCAAGCTCTCAACAAAAATGGTGCGATACCATTTCACCTCACGGTTAGGCCTGCCGCTCACCGAGCTGGCATGGCGGCTTCTCACCTGACTGCGTTTGGTTCTGAGCTCATGACTGACGGGACGAGTGGTCAGCGTCAGAGATCCTGAGCGTGGCGTACTGACGTTCAGATGGTTTAGCAGATGAGATGTTGGCGCCAGGTCATATCCCAACTCTGCAAGGTTCAAAAACGCATTCACATAACATTCACAATCAGGTGCTACAGGTGCAGTCACATTCATACGTTTTGCTAAGCTGCAATACGGAAAACATTACTTATGCGGCAGTATCCGAGGTAATCTCATTACACCAGGATTGATTGGATCAGATGATATAATTTGTAACATTTTTTTGTTGGGGGGGGGACGCTTTACTGCCCATGAAATATATCATTCGATCTGAGATCTGAGATGAGCAGAGTGAGTCGGCTGCGTCCTCAGGAGACTGGTCGGTGTGGATCAGGTGAGAGACTGCTGTGTGCTGACCGTCAGTGATTGTCATGGACCGGGTACACCCATGGGTGCCCACGCAATTCTTCCGATTGTCTGGGTTGGGTATGCATTTTTAGCCTTTTTCATGAGTGCTGGACGGACATTGATAAGACCATTTTTGAGTTACGTCGCTATGCATTTTTTTAACATGACAACCATATATTTAATCGGGTAAAAAAATGATATAGGGCACTAAAACAACATAATTTGGCAAATGGAATGATACAAATAAAACATGGTAAGTATAAGCGGTGTAAGATTCGAAAATGTCCCAAATCATGTCCGATCCGAAGTCTGATCAAATATGGCAATGTTGACCGAAAAGTGATCGATGTGTCCAAATCCACAGCAACACACAGGTGCATGATGTTATTTCTCATTTATAGTAAACAAGTTGATATGCTATAGGATAAACGATCTCACAAATTTTGTGAAAATAATTGTATGTTTAATCTGAATGGGCCGGACTGGGCATGGGCCTCAATATCACGAACTTGACTGAGCCTTGTCTGGGCCTGGGCTTGATGCTCAGGGGCCTTGGCTGCTGGGCTGGGCTGGGCTGGGCTGGGGGTTGGGGTGGGCCAATGACAATCGCTGCTGACCGTGGGTGCTGGTCTGGGCTGGGGGTTGGGGTGGGGCCATGACAATCTATGCTGACCGTGGGTGATGGGCTGGGCTGGAGGTTGGGGTGGGTCCATGACAATCTCTGCTGACCGTGAGTGCTGGGCTGGGCTGGGGGTTGGGTTGGGAGGCCATGACAATCTCTGCTGACCGTGTGTGCTGGGTATCACGTCCGGGTTGTCTGCGTCGGAGGACAGCTTGACTCCAGTGTCGGTCTGCCGCTCCGGCTCCGGGCTGGCCACTATGCGCTGCTTTATCATCAGCGACGAATGCACCAGGTCCGCCTGTTTGGCTGGTTTGCTCAGGTTACGGCTGAAAAGGGAAGATATACAGCAATGGTTATTACGGTGGGCACTCCGGTTAATATAAACATGTCACATTGTCGGTTAATATAAACATGTCATCTTGTCACCAAATTATCCAGACATACTGTTTGCGAGAAATCTGTCCCTGCGTTAGCAAATTCCTCAACGTAATTTATCACTACCAAAGGTATATTCATGGGTGTCGTTTTTTATAGGCCTGGTAGGGCCCGAGTCCTGCAAATAATTTCACATTTTAGCATTAGGCCTATGGCGTTGCATGGTAAGAATGACATTGAAATATATAAAGTTAACATTGGGGCCCTACCAATCATTTTCAGAAAATGACGCCCGTGGGTATATTTATATAAATTTATCTTCCTAGCAACGAAGTTTAGTTTGATATCCATTGAATATAGGCAGATTTGAAAGAGACAGTTCGGGTAATTTCTGACACTAGAAAAATGAATCATCTTATTAGCCAAATCTACTATTCATTCAATGTCATTTCATTGATAGCGTATTATTACATTTCGTTTCTGGGGTTGAATGGTTCTGGTCGCTATCAGGTAAAGTTCTGGGTGCTTAGCGTTCATCTCCTGTACGACAGTGCAACTGGGGCCTGGTAGAGTAGGTGGTCAGCGCGTGGACAAATTTCAGTGGACGGGATGATGTTACCTTCAGCTAAGCTGACGCTGACTAGCTCTGAGCTAAGCTTGGCTAAAGCTGAGCTTAAGCTGAGCTACAGCTGAGCTAAGCTGAGCTAATGTCTGAGCTATAGCTGAGCTATAGTCTGAGCTATGCTGAAGCTAAAGTCGAGCTAACTGCTGAGCTAAAGCTTGAGCTATAGCTTGAGCTAAGCTGAGCTAAGCTGAGCTAAGCTTTATGCTAAGACTTTGTAGCTAAGCTGAGCTATAGCTGTAGCTAGCCAGTATGCTAAGCGTAGTCTAAAGCTGAGCTAAAGCTTGATGCTAATGTGCCTGAAGGCTGGTTATTAGCTGAGCTAAGGCTGATGCTATAGCTGAGTCTAAGCTGCAGGCTAAAGCTGAGTAGCTGAGCTAAAGCTTGAGCTAAGCCTGATGTCTAAGCTGAGCTAATAGCCTGAGCTAAGCTGGGAGTTAGCTGAGCTTATGGAGCTGAGTCTGAGGCTTAAGCTTGAGCTATTCTGGTGCTTAAGCTGAGTCTGGGCTGCTTACCTGTCTGCCCCTTGATGCAGGACACCACGTCGATTGGTCGATTGTATGATTAAGGAGGCTGCACCTACTCCGATCTAGATCCCCAGCTAAGTTGTGCTGTCACCCTGGGTTGCCTCTGGATCCATGCGTGCGGCTCTGGTGGGAGCGGTCACTGGTCAGTCAGTCGCCCGGCCCTGGGCGGCATGGAGGGCGGCAAACATTAGTCTTCCCACCCCCGTGTCGGCAACGGAGTTCATGCCAGGTATGTACCATACATAGCAACTGGTGGCGAGATTCACGAAATAGGATAGGACTAGCCTGACTAGCCTGTGCTAGCCTGTCCGCTTCGCTGGACCATTACATGTTGAGTGGTGGTGCAAGCCAGTGATAAGCAATTATGGATTGATAACCCGTTCTACCCCTGGCACAACCGTCGTACCCCCTTTGACTGACAGAGTGAGTGTCCATACCAATGACATGCATAATCTGTTCATCACCCTTTCTCCGTGCTATACCCCTGCTTCGTGCTATAGGTGTCGCTGGTGTACGCATTGAGCGAATATTCTATATAGGTGGCGCTGGTGTGCACAAACTGCGATCCGTGCCTCGTTGGTTGGGTGTAGTTCAAGTTTCGCTTGTCAGATGGCGGTGCTATCGGTGGAAGTTGTGTCGTGTTGTTTTGTTCCAAAATCCAAACACAGTCAGGCATGATCTTAACTTGTAGGAGGATAGTTTGATGTTGGGAAATATAGGGGACACATTATTATACACATGGAGATCGTACATAATAAAGAGGCCCTGCCTATGCTGAAGCACTTGATTTCGTGGTAATGGACTTGTTGCAGTTTACCGAACCTACTGTTTTTATGTATTTGATTGAACGCAAATTAATTCAAAATATTTTACAGATTGTCAATATAATATAAATTTATCAGGATTATAAATGATTAAGTGTATTTACGTAATTTACAATTCTGCTCTCTGATTGGTCGTGATGTCAATAAGCAATAGTTCAGGCGCAATGTTACTCGAGGAAGTTTTTAGCAGTTCGGTTGACACATTTAATTTTTAATATAGAAAATGATGGGCGAACACACGGACAGACAGAAGGACAGACTTTTGTAATAGAAAGTTGGATGGATTCACTTTGTCTAGAGACGGGACATACAAGTTCTGGCGATAGAAAGTATGATGAGATCGCAAGCCTTCCTACCGGGAAAGAACAACAAAAGTAAACCATCTTGTCATAATGACCTCTGCGCAATACCTTAAACAAGATCAAATTAACAGTGGTGCCACCATGCCCCGAGTTTCCGTGCCGAGAGACCCGTCTGCTCTACGCGTCAGAGCGGGACTGTGCCGTCGTGACTCGTGACTGAGAAAACATCGGATCTGTTCAGACCTGTGCCAGTGCTGCTGCTGCTGCTACTACTGCTGCTGCTGCTACTACTGCTACTGCTGCTGCTGCTGCTACTGCTGCTGCCGATGCTGCTGATGCTGCTGATGCGTTTCTCTGCGGCCTTGAGCGTGAAGCCGTCCAGTGTGGTGAGGCGGCTTGCCGCCGCGGCTGTTGTTGGTCGTACAGTGCAGGCGCAGCTCGAGCCTGTGCCGGCCTAGGCCGCGCCACCTGTACGGTCTGCTGAGGCCGGCTACTCAGATTTTATCGCTCGCTAGCCGGCCGAGGTCTCACGTCGAGCAGTTTCGCCACGAACCGCTGCTTCAGGCCGCCGTCATAAGCCCAGGCCGCGCATAGCCACCTGCAGCGACTCGGACGTCTGGTTGATGACGGTGCAGTTGTGCACCGGCTCCGGCGGACCTGCCAGATAGTGCAGGGATGACCTGTCACCCATCTGTGACCAATGTTCCCATTAGGGTTTCAGACTTCTTTTGCACTCCTGTTTGGAAAATATTGACCCGGGGCATTGTGCTTATGGGACCTGGTAAAGTAAAACAAGTTAGAATCTTAATTTAGCAGTCAAAATTGTACAGACATTTTGAAGATTTATTATTGTTAAAATCGGTACCATTGTTACAATCGGTACAATTGATACAATTGAAACAACTGTTACACTCGCTTCAGTTGTTATAACCGGTATAATGTTGCAATCGGTGCAAGCGTCACCAAATCATTTAATTTACTATTGTGCTCGATCACAGATAAGTTAATATCACATTTCATCGCTCCGAAAAAGCAAAACACCAATGTCACATTCACTACGGGACAGGTTCCAAATAATGGCACAGCCAAAACAGTCCTCTGTACCTTTACCTCACAGCCCTCTGTACCTTTACCTCACAGCCCTCTGTACCTTTACCTCACAGCCCTCTGTACCTATACCTCACAGCCCTCTGTACCTATACCTCACAGCTCTCTGTACCTTTACCTCACAGTCCTCTGTACCTTTACCTCACAGCCCTATGTACCTTTACCTCACAGCCCTCTGTACCTATACCTCACAGCCCTCTGTACCTTTACCTCACAGCCCTCTGTACCTATATCTCACAGCCCTCTAGTACTTTAACCTCACAGCCCTCTGTAACCTTTATCTCACAGCCCTTCTGTACCCTTTTACCTCACAGCCCTCTGTAATATACCTCAGTCCTCTGTACCTTTCCTCACAGCCCTCTGTACTTTACCTCACAGCCCTCTGAACCTTTAGACCTCAACGCCCTCTGTACCTATACCTCACAGCCCTCTGTACCTTTGCCACCTCACAGCCGCTCTGTACCTATACCGAGTCACAAGCATCCCTCTGTACCTTTACCTCACAGCCCTCGTACTATACCTCAAGCCCTCTATACTTTACCTCACAGCCTCTGTACCTTTACCTTCACAGCCCTCTGTACCTAACTCACAGCCTCTGTACCTTTACCTCACAGCCCTGTACCTTTACCTCACAGCTCTCTGTTTATACCTCACAGCCGTCTCTGTACCTTTACCTCACAGCCCTCTGTAACCTTATACCGTTCACAGACAACCTAACTGTACCTATAGCTCCAGCTCCTTCTGTATCCTTTACCTCTACAGCCCTCTGTTACCTAATACCTCCAGCCCTCTGTACCTATACCTCATTTCATGCGTTCTCTCATGTCCGTTTACCTCACAGTTCCTTCTGTAACCTTTTACCTCACCAAGCGTTAATGTTACCTTTAGCTCTCACAGCTGCCTCTGTACCTATACCTCAACAGCCCCTCTGTACCTTTAACTCACAGTCCCTTCTGTACCTATACCATCTACAGCTTCCTCTGTATTCCTATACTTCATCAGCCTCTGATATACCTTTATCGCTCACTAGCCCTCTGTACTTTGTACCTCTGACTACGCTGGCGCATCTATGACACACGATGTAGTACAGAGTATGTCCACGCTGCATGCAGATCGAATGACGATTAACAATCATCGAACGGCTATTGCTTTTTGCCTGCCTGCGTTGCCAGGCATATGCCTGGCAACGCAGGCAGGCAAAAAGCAATAGCAATATAGGTACATGGAAGTTACTACATGTATCGTTGACCATTCAAAACAATCACGACTCTAACCACTTATACAGATCATATTAGGCTTTAAAGTACCTCACACACAGTTAAGTTTACTTCGGCCAGTGATTTCTAAGCGAGCAGCTGAATTTCCCCCATTGTATTTTTGTTACCGGCGGGGACTATGTGGAAGACGCAGGGGTTGGCCATGTGGCTGATGCCGTTGTCTGCAGAGCAGACCAGGATGCCGTAGTCCAGATCCGTCTTGGGTGTGTAGAACGCTCGGCTCCTCAGTCCCCTGGACGTGATCTGCGCATGAAACACGTAGTAGTGGGCGTTGTTTAATATTGTAGTCTGACGGACGTCGGATGCCCAGGACTGGCGCTACGCTCTCAAGAGAGTCCTGAGTCTGCTACCTACCCTCACGAGGGCACCATAAGGGCAAGTCATTGTTGGGCAGGAAGTAAAACATTAAACACATTGGCGATGGGTTCGCTTCATTTTTTAATATTTTGGAGCCGATATATTGGTGGGTTTCTGTGGTGACTGACCTGCATTAACTGCAGGTCCAGCATCTCTGTTGTGAACTGACCTGTGAGAACGGCAGGTCCAGCGTCTCTATGCTGCTGTTGAACTGCCAGCGGAACGTGACGTCGGCAGGGTTGGCGTCCACCTGGCAGACGACGTTAGCAGCCTCGCTCTTGGCCGTGCCGTACTGGACCTGCTGCCCCGACACACACACGGGCGCGTCTGCAACACAAACGAACAGCTTCAGCAAAAGACACACTCGGATCAGTAAAACAAGTGTGGTATGTTAATACAAACTCGTGAACTGGCACTCCTGTTTGATCCTGTCCTGTTGAAATCTGGCCACTCGCAGACGGAAAGCGGCAAACTTGATGCGGGAGCCCTACCATTGGAATCCCCACGAGGAATATGTAAACCTAATTAAGTTCGCTGCCTTTTCGGCCGGGCTACTGCTCATCGTAGTGTGAGAGACAAATTCAGTCATCCGACTGTGCGGACTGCTATCGATTCTGATTGCTAATGAGTCTCACACTGGCCCCGATATGCCAGTCTCACACTGGCATGTCGACATGTGACGACGTACTGCCTGTATTAATTGCTATTGCAGGAACTACCGGTACCCAATACATAGAACTACTGGCAGACGGGAAAACAGTTGACGAACAATATCATCTAAATTTTTGGACCAGACGAATGTACCCACAGAGTTCAGCGAGGTACACCAGACTGCTGACCCCCTCTCCCTCCGGGTTGGAGGCACGGCAGAGGTACTCACAGGTACTATGCGAGGTAACACCAGAACTGCTGACCCCTCCCTCTCGAGTTGTGTGAGGCACGGCGGAGGTTACTACTCAACAGAGTACAGGAGGTAAGGGCAGAGCGGCTTGACGCCCCCTCCCTCCGGGTTGGAGGCACGGCAGAGGGTAGCTACAACGCGTAAAGGGCGAGATACAACGCAAGACTGCTGACCCCTCCCCCTCGGGGTTTGGAGGCACGGCAGAGGTACTCCCAAGAAGGGCGAGGTACACAGACGGCTGCCCCCTCCCCTTCGGGTTTGGCGCACGGCAGAGGTCTCACAGAGTACAGCGAGGACACCGAAGATTGCTGACCACCTCCCCTCCGGGTTGGCGGCAACGGCAGAGGTACTTCACAGAGTACAGCGAGGTACCCTAGACTGCTGACCCCCTCATCCCTCCGGGTTTGGAGGCAGGCACAGAGGTACTCACAGGGTACAGGAGGTACACCAGCACGGCTGCCCTCTCCCCTCTGGGTTGGCGGCACGGCAGAGGTACTACACA
This sequence comes from Semibalanus balanoides, assembly GCA_014673585.1. Taxonomy (NCBI): domain Eukaryota; kingdom Metazoa; phylum Arthropoda; class Thecostraca; order Balanomorpha; family Balanidae; genus Semibalanus; species Semibalanus balanoides. The sequence goes on from VOPJ01005874.1 coordinate 29,090, forward strand.
GAGTACAGCGGGTACATTCTAAAGACTCTGCTGACCCTTCTCCTCGGGTTGGAGGCAGGCCAGAGGTCTCACAGAGTACAGCGAGGTCACCAGACTGCCTGACCCCTCAGCCCTCCGGGGTTGGAAGCACGGCACAGAGGTACTCACAGAGTACAGCGAGGTTCAACAGACTGCTGACCCCCTCTCCCTCGGGTTTGGAGGCGCGGCAAAGAGTAGCTCATAGAGTCCAGCGGGTAACATCCAGACTGCTGCACCCTCTTCCTCCGGGTTGGAAGGGCGACGGCAGAGTACTACACTAAAGTAAGGCGAGGTACACAGAACTGCTGACGCCCCTCTCCCTCTGGGTTGCGGAGGCGACGGCAGAGGTACTTCAAAAGTACAGCGCGGTACAAAATCCTAGACTGCTGACCCCCATCTCTTCCTCGCAGGGTTTGGAGGCACGGCAGAGGTACTCACAAAGTACAGCGAGGTACACCAGACTGCTGACCCCCTCGCCCTCCGGGTTGGAGGCACGGCAGAGGTATTTGCCGGCAGAGCGTCGTGTCAAGTTTCGGATGACCAGGCTCCGATCATTGATGCTGATGACGTCACCAACACCAGCACGAGTGCTCGGCACCACCGGCTTGCCCTGAAAGGAAGTGCAAATGTCATGTGTGAGTTGACAGATTCGAAAGAAAGCATCGAAATGGCTTACATCGCAAACCAGAAGTGAACAGGTTTGACTCGGCCCGTGTAGCTCAGACGGGAGAGCGCTGGGCTTCTGACCTCACACGGTGTAATAGGCCGGATTCGAGTCGCTTCAGCGCTCGTTGTTTGCCTCAAACTGGGATGGCTTGCGACTGGTGTCAGTGGTCATTTTCCAATTCTAAGCAAGCATGCCTTTTTTGCGTCTTACCTTATTGAATGCCGGTTACCAAGAACTGTACAATCTTGAATGTGGGATCGGGACTCTCGAAAAATGCTCTTTTCAGCGTAGGGTAGGTATGGAATGCTTCTAGTAATTTATCCAACCAAAAGATGTGTACTATTGAAGTCCAGAGTTCGAACACCTGCACATTTTTCTCAAGCGTTTTTCGATTAACGAGTAATCCAAGTAAGCAATTCACTTCCTTCCAGTAAGTAATCCTCTGCCGTCTTTAAGGGAATATTTCACCTTTGACCTTTGTATTGGTTTTGAACTGAAATAGCCATTATCTTTTTCCGTGATTGAAAAGAAAAACTGCTAAAGCCATTTTCCCAAAAACTGAGACATTTTTAATAAATTAAAATCATAGTTTGCCAAATGCGTCTAGGCTAGTGCCGCCACTGATTGGCTAACAGCGACTTCAAGATTGTTGCTCCTGTGATAAAAACTTCATGTATCTCTCGAACCTTTGCTGGATTACCTGCTGCAAGTACGATAACAAAAGACTTGATTGTAGGTATTCAAGTCGCCAGAATTGTATAGAAGGATTGTGCCTAGTCTCTTTAGCTCTGTATAGCTCAATAATGACGTCATTGTCCCCAACAAAGAGAAGAAGAAAAAATGATTTTTCGAGAAACAGATATCACCATCGTTATTCGTTTTCAGCAGCACTTGCTTCACGTTGTGTACTTCAACGGGCGTATAATTGACAACTTTCATAACGGTGAAACATTGTCTTTAACATTTTGATGAAGAGTGTATCTGCATCTCACCCATCTTACTATGTATTTAAACATGTCACGGAACGAAGTCTCCCTGCTTGTTTTCCAGAGACTGCAATAACGTAATGCCGGTGACGCATTCTCCTGTTCCAACGAATCCTTTCCAAGACGTCGCGCCGGAGTTCAAGCGATGTCGCGTTCCCGTCTCATCTCGAGCGTACCCAGCCTCACCAGAGCAGCCCTGTAGTGGGGTGGGCCGGCTGGGACCGGCGCTCTCTAGAACAAGCGACCCCTGGGGGGAACACACAGAAGCCGGCGCTCTTCAAAAGCGGCCGCGATCATACACGACCGACGCTCTCCAGAAACAGCGGCATGGGACCAAAACCGGCGCTCTCCAGAACAAGCGGCCTGACGACATAAAAACGGCGCTCTCCGAAACAAAACCGGCGCTTCTCCAGAACAGTGGCCTACGCACAGAACCGCCGATCTCCAGAACACAAAACCAGCGCTCCTCCCAGAACAGGCGGGGCCTGACGACAATAAAACCGCGCTCTCCCAGAAAGTGGCTAGCGACACAAACGCCGATCTCCAGAACAAAACCAGCGCTCTCCAAACAGCGGCCTGTAGACATAAACCGGCGCTTCAGAAACGTGGCCTGGCGACCAGAACCGACGCTCTCCAGACACAAACTGCGCTGCTCACAGAACAGTGGCCTGGCGACACAGAACCAACGCTTCTCCAGACACAAACTGCGCTCTCCAGACAGCGGCATGGGACACAAAATGGCGCCCTCCAGAAGCAGTGGACTGGCGACAGCAGAACCGAGGCTCTCCAGACAAAACTGGCGCTTCAGGAACAGCGGCATGGACACAACCGGCCTCTCCAGAAAGTGGCCTGGCGACACAGAACGAGCTCTCCCCAAACAGCGGCCTACGACATAAAACGGCCGCTCTTCAAACAGCGCCGGCGACACAAAAACCAACGCTCTCCAGAACACAAAAACCGCGCTCTCCAGAACAGCGGGGCCTGCGACCCAGACGCCGAACTGGCGCGGCTCCTTTGTTTTCTTACATATCCGTCGCCGGCCGCGGGCGGGCGCGGCCGTCGGCCATCGGGCGGCCGGCCGGCCGCCCTCTAAAGCTTGATAGTGTTTGAAGTCGGGCCGCATCGGTGTCATGACCGGCTCGGTGGCTGCATCCGGCCACCGAGCGCGCTCGTAAGCCGCGCCGCCACCGCCGCTTTATCTTGAGCGCGCCATAAATCGCCGCGTCTCGTGCGGCTTAACCTCGCCGCCACTGCGTCATCTTCGCCGAGATTTCTAACCCTCAGTCGACGGCGCTGGTGGCCGGTTGGTGTTCCGTTCACAACAACAGAGGCGAGACGGGAGCGGTGGAGGCTACACTAGAATATCAGGAATGATAGAGGCTACACTGAAATATCAGGAAAGATAGAGACTTCACTGGAATCTTGGGATGATAGAGACTACATTTGAATAACAGGGATGATAGAGGCTACACTGGAATCTTATGGATGATAGAGACTACATTTGAATATCAGGGATGATAGAGGCTACACTGGAATATTAGGGATGATAGAGGCTACATTGGAATCCCAGGGATGATAGAGGCATCACTGGAATCTAAGAGATGAAAGAGGCTACACTGGAATATCATAAATGATATAGGCTACACTGGCATATCAGGGATGATAGAGGCTACATTGGAATCTCAGGATGATAGAGATTAGAGACTGCACTGTAATCTCAGGAATGCTAGAGGCTACACTGGAATCTCAGGGATGATAGAGACTACACTGGAGGCTGAGGGACGATAGAGGCTACACTGGAGGCTGAGGGACGATAGAGGCTTCACTGGAGACTGAAGGACGGTAGAGGCTACACTGGAGGCTGAGGGACGATAGAGGCTACACTGGAGACTGAAGGACGGTAGAGGCTACCCAGCCAATAATTAACTCGGACACTGCTCGGGCACAATGGGATGAAACCATTGTCCCCGAGCAGTGCCCAAGTTAATTATTGGCTGGGACACTGGGGTCTTAGAGACGACAGAGCCTACACTTGGGACTGAGCCCTGAGGAACGATAGAGCCTACGCGGGGACTGAGGCATTGCTAATGTGATAAATTATTGCCTCAAGATATTTGCGGACGTGCGTGCCGCGGCCAATTGCAGCAGACTCACGTCGTGAGACCAGCTGAAGCTGTAGATGCGAGGGTTGGCGTCGATGCTGCAGTCGAAGTAGACGTCCTGACCCTCTCTGATGTTCCCCGGGTCCAGAGAGTGGCCTAGTCGCAAGCTGACGATTGGAGCAACTGAAACACGATACAAACAAACACAAAGTTTTTACAATATGCTCTAACATTTAGTCATAGACTTCTCCATACACTGTATGGAAAAGTCTATGATTTAGTGAAAAAGATTGTCATTTAAAAAAGTTGTAATTTTGATGCCGGCAGCCGGACGCATTAAGCAGTTTCTGTGCTTAAGAATGGGGTAGAAGGTTGTACGACAGGTATGAATTTGATAAATATTTTCACACTATTCAAGCAACACTATTCAACGGCATTAATGGGACACTGCCTCTCTCGGATGATATTGCTTAGAAAAGCATGAGGATTAGGCATAGCTTATGATTTGTAATCGCTCATCAAGTTACCACGCACGCAAATAACAAAAAGTGATTTTATGTTCATTTGTTATAAGAATCTAAAACTATTTCAACTTCTACTCACCACTACAATTTACCAATCAGCAGCACAAATACTCGGTCGGAAAACTTCATCAATGTTGATAAATCCAAATATTCGGAAAAGTCCAAATAATTCGGAAACAATCTTAATCCCTCGAATTATGTTTTTTCTTATTCATGCCAAATTGCTGGCTAGAATTAGGCATTCAATAAGACATTAAATTCTTACATACAAATTTCGACAGAATTGCCACAAATTATATCTATTTTTACAATGTGCTGCACAACGTTTGCAATAACGTAATGTTTGGAAGCAATGGGTGAGTGGACTCGTCAAGTTAAAGAGTGTGCCCTATGCGTACTCACATTGGTCATTGGTGGGTTGTTGACACTGAAAGCAACTGTAGGTCAGATTTTTCTGATTTAGCCATGTACTTATTTCCCGGTTCCAGTTCACTTTAGTTGCGTTGAGATATTCCAAAGTCACCAATCACATTCCGACGGAATTAGATTATCGATATTCCCAGGCAGCTTTTGCCGCCTACAAGAATACATTTGGCGTTCTCAAATTAACAACGCTAGCATATATTGTTAGAGTGGCAATGAAAACACCTCGGAGCACTGATAACGCTGCCGAAGGGTCCGATACTATTAAACAAACCCATACATTGTTCGTATAGGTTTGTTTATCGTCTTTGTGGCATTATAGGTAAACATCTTCGTTGTTCGTTATAGTGCGATGTTATGATTTTTGAAAACAACAAATGCCCAAAACAAGAATACAAGTACAAGTTCAACTAAAGGGGCTCCAGACGTGAATTTTATGTAACCAATGACCAAACCAATTAAAAGCCTTCTTAACCCGTAATAAAAATATATTTTACTTTAAAAAGAGTAGAGCACACTCCCTTTATTGCTGGAAGAAAACCGAATTTTGAATGATGATATTGGGCGACTGGGAGCGAATTTCGAAAAAGGATTGCATAGTGTTGATCAGTTGTGATTGCTGTTTATTATATCACATTTTACATGAAAGAGACAGTGTCTCGTAATAAAACGGCGCAACAGAGCGACCCTATTATAACGTAGTGTACCGACTAGTTCAACAGAACTTCTCTACTTATTAATGATAACTAAGCCAAACAAATGGCTGTGCAGCTAAGCAGTGCGGTTGCTGAATAGGTCGTCTTCAAAACTCGACCGAATGCAAAAGCCTTATGCGCCGATTACCGTATGTTACATATATGATAGGATTTGTTATTGTTGACATGTGTAAGTGTGTATGTGTGTATGCGTGCATCGTGTATGTGGGTATTCGTAGTGAGCTATTGAGTGCACATTTTTACGTTCATTATTGCATTTTTGAATCGTGGCATAAATAGCCACTGTACCTACTGGAGAACTCTATGGCCGTACAAATAGACATATAAATTTACCGTGATAAAGGAGGTCATGTCTCTAATGATGAACGAGTGTCCCTGTGGTTTGCCGTAAAACGTGAGAGGTCGACAGCAGGCACTGGGACAGACGGAGGAGATGACGGATATGACTGGTGGGACAGACGGAGAAGATGACGGATATGACTGGTGGGACAGACGGAGAAGATGACGGATATTATAGGTGGGCTGGCTAGCAAAGAGGACAGATATGACAGGTGAGACAGACAGTGGATATGACGGATATGACTGGCAGAACAGACGGCGGAGATGACAGATATGATTGGCAGGACAGACAGCGGAGATGACAGATAGGTATGATAGCCAGGACAGATGGTGGAGATGACGGATATGACAGAGTTCAGGGCAGATAGACAACGGGGTAACCCCTTACATCTCCGATTTCGATGCAAGTATATTTCCGGGGTTAGCTGGGGCGTAGAATTGCGCTGTGCAGGTTTCAGATAATTTGGATTTGCATCTGTCGAGTTATAGCCTCAGGCAGTTCGTGAGGTCACCTTGCATTGTGTAGCCGATCAGTCAATAACTCCACAACAAAGTATCCACTTCCTATAAGCCCATATATTTCTGAATAGCAATGAAGTTAGGAACATGATCCCAGGCAAAGTTTTCATTTTTGTGTAGGTACTGATGAAATGACCCGTGACCTAGATGGTGACTTGACCTGACCTCGACACGAGCGCAGTGATTTTGTATATTTGTTCAAATATACTTACGCAAGTTGCCTTTGCACAGGACAAAAATTGGAGATAGATATTTTCAATAAATGTAATTTTTAATTGTTTAAAATAAGTCGTTCTTCTCTTTTCACCAACACCAAATTATGAATTGTTCCATCATGACATTTATTGCGTTTGCGATGTCACACAGAGGATTCAGGTTGCAATATTAGTAACTTTAAGCTTAATTTCGGCACATTTATTGATGACCCAGGTGCCATTGTTGCTCAGTGTTCTCTGCAAGATCAGCTGAGGTCATCTGAGGTTACCAAAACTGTTTGCCAATAACTATTGATATCATAAAGATAGAGACGTGCAAACAACACCACTGTGTTTGTCTCGTTAATTCACGTCGCTACATATACAGCATGAGCTACCTGGGTCACCAAATGATAACCTTGACCTGAGGTCAAAGTTGAAAGTTAACCTAAGAAAGTCAACATTATTATGATTCAAAGCACCTTTACGAGTTAAAAACGACGGTGTTTAAATTATTGATATGTGTTAAATAAGTTAAAAGTTATTCACGAACAATTTTTTAAAATAGCGACAACGAACTGCTTCAAGATATTCGTGAATAACTTTGTATCGATTCAATACAGAGCAATCATTTTAACACGATCATGTTCTTATCTTCAAGGCACTTATAAACACGTTAATTGTGACCTGGTTAGGTCAACTTCAAAATTTGACATCAGGTAAAGGTCATTTGGTGACCAAGGTAGGTCATGTTGCATATGTGGTAACGCTTATCGACAAGACATATACCGTGGCGTCACTCGCACGTCCTTATTTTATCCTCATTATATCAAGAGTTATTGGCAAAAAAGTGTTGGTGACCTTGAATGACCTCAGCTGACATTACAAAGGTCACTTAGTAGCAACTACACCATAGTCATCAAGAAATTAACCCAACTTAACCTTCAAGTGGCTTTTATTGCAACCCAAAATCTTCGTGTGACACAAAACTACAACCAATGTCATCATTGAACAGTTCATAATTCTTTGCTTGTAAAAATATCAAAAATGCGTTATCTTGAGCAATTAAAAATAATATTTAAAGAAAATACTAACTCTACTTTGATCCTGTTAAAGGGCAACTTTAAAAGCGTATTTTAAGTAAAGAATAATATTTTTTCACTGCGCTCGTGTAAAGATCAGGTCAGGTCACCACAGGTCTCAAGTCATTTCGTTAGATCCACAAATATATACAAACTGGGCCTGATAAGTGCCATTCAGAAAATGTATGAGTTTCTAGGAATCGGATAATTTATTGTGGAGTTATTGACTGATTGCCTAAGACATGCAAGATGACTTCATAAAATTATGGAGGTTATAACTCGACAGCCGTAACTCCATTCGAGCTGAAACTTGCACAGCGCGATTTGGCGCCCCGGATAACCTCTTAGCTAAAAAATCTGACTGCAGAATCAGAGATATAGGGCGTTAATTGGCGTTTTTCGCTTGTCTATCCGTCCTGGAATGCCCCCGATGGTGGAGATGACAGATTTAACACGACAGACGGCGGAGCTGACGGATATGTCATATGACAGGCAGGACAGACGGTGGAGCAGACGAATATGACAGGCAGGACAGAGGAAGAGATGACTGATGTGACAGACGGCGGAGATGCCGGATATGACTGGTCACTGAATACCAATCTGGCGATTCTGGGAGCCCCTCTAAGGATGGAGGTCTGGCACCAATCAGCCTAATGGAGCCGATACAGATATCCCTCCCCTCCCCTCCCCTCCCCCACTCCTTTCCACTTGTTTCCCGGCAACAGGCTCTGCTGGGGTAAATAACCGTATGGAGATGGAACGAGAGGTCGTGCCAGGCTAACTATACGATGGGTAACGGGATTATACGAGCATCAAGTATCAGCTGCTTTAGCCGAGAGCGAGGAAGAAAAGCTTTCTTGGAAGATGAAGCGTTGTTGATTATGTTGTCGCTTGGAAAATCTGGTGCATCCGCTTGGAGAACGGCGCGAGGCTGGAGCGGTAGGGAGCTGTGGTTGCGTGTGCGAGCTTGAGCTGGGAGTGATGCTGTGTGCGAGCTGAGTTGGGGGAGTGTCAGTGTGGCGAGCTGCAGCGGGGGAGTGATGCGGTGTGCGAGGCTGAGATGGGGAGTGTGGAAGGTGGGCGAGGCTGAGCTGGAGACACGTGTTGCGGTTGTCGAGGCTGAGTTGGGGATGTGTGGTGTGCGAGGCTGAGCTGGGGGAGTGTGCGGTGTGCGAGGCTGAGCGGGGGAGTGTGCAGTGTGCGAGGCTGAGCGGGGGAGAGTGTGCGGTGTGCGAGGCTGAGCTGGGAAGTGTGCGGTGTGCGAGGCTGAGCTGGGGGTGCGGGGGGGCGTGTGGCGATTAGCCCATGTTGTGTGCGCATTAGCCGCATGAACCCTAGCGAACTAACAAAGCGTATCTATGGATGATTGAAGGTGAGCCATGGGAAATAAGAAGGATTTTGTTTTGATCACTGTACCGGCTTTCATAATCTGTACAGTGTGCATTACTAAATATGAATACAACATAAGTCGATAGCAAGTAGTGTTAATGGTTCTACACAGCACACAGCCATTTGCAAACAAATGGTAACAAACGCTGGCATTGTATGACCATTGTGATAAACATACTCAGAAGCCCACAACAATCACATATTTTGTCTGACTTCCATGCAAGGTAATGCTACGATGTATGGTCAACAGTTAATGCCAGAAAGAGTCAGACAGGAACTCTGACCTTCGTGAAAATAAGACAGTTAAAAAATAAAAATGAAAATACGAGGGATCTTGAAAATGCTTCTCCCTGACTCGTTTGTTATCGAAGAAGGTCACTTTATTAAATATTGTTATCATTAGTTGATAACCGAATGTTATAGCAAACATTGGGATTTCCATCACACTTCAATAACTATGGAACAGCAGCCACGTTTCCCTGACGCTAAGACTAGGTAATCCAGATTTTCTCTCGTGGTGACTTATGTAGTTATGCCACCACACAATAAAAAATAAAATTGACCGTCATACATCAACTATCAGTAGCTCCGTTCATATCTGACGGTCAATTTTGATTTCTCTAGTGTATAGTGAAACAGTTACAGAAGTCACCACGAGGGGAAATCCTGTTTGCCTAGTGTTATGGAAACGAGGCCACTGTGAAAGGATTTCCTGATAAAACGCCTTATTGGGTCAGAAAACGAACGGGCCATGACTGCGAATGATAAGGAGCGTCTAAGAACCTTGCTCATGGAATGAACGAACAGTAGGTTTGAATTGAATTGCTGCAGTTTAATTGCAATTGATCATGTTTCACGAATATGTCCGTCATCAGCGGGCAGAATGTGACCTGTTCAGTACTCCACAGTCCATGTTAACGAGCTACAAACGTCATCTGGTGCTGACCGGACGCTGGACACTCACATCGGACGTTCAGGGCGCGCCGGTCCTCGACGGCCCCCCGGCTGACGAGGTTGTTCTCGGCTCGACACCTGATGTCCTTGTTGTTGTCGGCAGGAGTTGGTGTGAAGGCGAGTGTGCTGCTGGTGATGTTACCTCCGCTTGCCTCCTGTGGAGATACCAGAACAAAATAGGCAAAATGAAGTTAGTAACTAGTCATTNGACCTCAGAGGTCACTGGTTGACCTGGAACCTTAGATTTTGGTACCATTCTCTTGCTCTCGTGACGCCATGAGCGCATGTGCAGGTCTCTAAGACAACATTTAATTTTTACATATTTAGGTAGGGGCACGGGGGTAAACAGCAATTTATGGATGCCCGGAGGACCAAAGCTCAAAGGATCGCAATTAAACTTTGCATACGTTGTATTGGCCTAGAGAAAAACGCCGTGTCCATTGGCAAGCTTGCACCGTCAAAAGCAGTTTTTTACACCCTATTTCTCATTGGGGGTTGTTGACGCTTGTATATACGTAGAACTTGTTTTTGTATTTGAAGCTTGAACCACGAGTTTATTTTTTCCAGATGTTGAGATATTGCAAAGATTCCAGAAACTGGGTGGTAGGAAAACAAATATCGGGTAGACTCTAGAGGGCTAACCCTTATACTATAAGCATTGCTAATATCGAAATATGTTATATGGGTCAAAATTTGCTATTATATCGTTATCGCCAGCCAATAGCATTTCAAGAGAACAGCTCGTGCGCGCTGATAGAAGCAGCCGAACATTACTTTTGTTGTCCCTCTTCTTGTAAACACTGATGGACATTTTGCGATAAGTACAACAATTAAGAGCTACGAAACTTGCACATAATAAAGTTCACAGCGACAAGAACATGCTGTACACAACTTGCCTCCATCTTGTTTTCTGGTGCTGACACATCTTGTCTCTCTTATTTGCTGGCGCTAACGATATGCCAGCAAATTTGGATCTATATTTCGATATTAGCAATGCTTCTAGTAGTGGTAAGCCCTTGCACGATGATAAGTAATTGTATTGTGTTAGGTACGCTACGCCGATTTACACAACATCTCTTGTGATAGTGCTATGGTGGTTGCTCTTTAAAGGCATTGAAAAGAAAAACAAGTAAGCAAAAATAATTTAATTACAAATTCAACTGAATGTGCTCCAGATGTCAACTTAACTCACCGTCACATTAACATTATATTTGAGTTGAGATAGCCATTTCGCGTGCTTGGCATTGGAAATATGTGTGGTATTAGTTAAAACACCCACTGAGGTCGAATCACAGACAAATTCGAGTTTGGTTTTGACATCTGTAACATCCCCAGTCCCCAGTATTTGAACGGGGACCCTGATCCGATGTCGTCGTCTCTCTTTACTAAATGTTGATTACAGTTGACTTGTTTTACCTATGGCCATACATTAGCCATACACATTACACAAGTCATATTTATAGCAGCGTGAAGGTTTTCTTTATTCCCCCAAAGTCCTTCATATGACGTCATTAGCCCAAATATTAAAACGTAACTTTTTATGAAATTGAGCAATGTTTGTGAAAAACAAATGTCATAATCGTATTCGGCAGCAATTTCTTCATTTTCAGCACTACAAGCGGCGTGTATTTGAGAACTTTTGGGAAGGTGTCAGTGTCCCTTTAATGGTATGCAACAGTCAAACCAGTAACTTATTACCATACAAAAATAGCATTCTGAAACAGTAGACACACCCCTGTGAATCGGTCCTCTACTACGCCACATGGTGTTCCCACGCTGACATTGTACGACAGAGCTGCGCAGTGCCATGAGGCGAATCATGACGCCGCACTGCAAACACGCACATGACTGGCCAAAACTCAACCGGAAACCAACCGGAAACTGCTCGACGCGCGGGCAAAATAGCGGATGTTGCGCAGGCCCGGGCGGTCCGCGTCATTTTCGGCCAGTGTTATTAATAATCAGGTTCGGTTCATGACAGCCCAAGGCCAGTCATGTGTGGTAATGACACTTTATCAGTAGTTCATAGGTGACATGCAATGGCTTTGTTTCAGCCCCCCCCCCCCCAACTGGAATAGGTTCTCATCCCGCCGGGTGGAGCACAGTGGAGCAGAGCACGGGAACGAACGCTGCAGATTTCCAATGTAAACAGGCATGCGACAGCGCGCCACTAATGCACGACAGTGCGCCAGAACTGCCGTCACTTAACATTAACCCGCGCCCCACTGGGCCTCTGCATTTCCTTCGCCAGACTGGGGGGTGTTTGAACCCCCCTCTAACTCGGCTCCCATGGCACGTAGACCAAAACAAAAGACACTGTTCGAACCTTATCAAAAAATAATTTTTGAAAACTATTTCAACTTTTTTTCGCTCACGTCAAAAACTCAGGTCAACCCAGAGGTCATCGAAGGTCAATAGTTTTCAACGTGGTTTTAAAGGACATTGCTGCAGAAACCCCTAAATATTCGGATAAACCTATGCTTATCTAGGAAAAAAACGTTTCAAAAGACAATCGCCAGCCAATGAAATTTGCAATAGCCAATTATGTCTCTCAAAATTGACCTCAGGTCAATAGTTTAATGGGGCTCTAGAGGTCATTAAATAGTCAAAAAGCTGATTTTTGACCAAAAAATATTGATCGTGAATAACTTCTTACTAAATAAGATAACTGCCACCTACTGGTTACGCCATTCAAGATGTTTGTTCTCGTCAAGGCGCTTAAATGATAATTTGTACAATTTCATCATGTTAGGTCAAACTTAAAAAAATTACTTCAGGTTCAAGTCAAGTGGGATGACCCAAGTAGGTCATGTTGCATGGTCAGTAGATGTTGTCTTGACGAGACAAACACCACAATGGTGTAGTTGCAGTTCTCTATTCTTCATCATGGCTCAGAGAATTTATTGACCGAAAATGGTGTGGGTGACCTCGGATGACCTCAGATGCCCCGTAATGTTTTTCCGCTGAAAGAAAAAACCTGCACTTGGATCATACCCATAATATCATATGATAACATCATCCAGAAGGAAATGGACTGATATTGTCGACAATGAGAAGCATTTGATTGGTTTCTCCATTGACTTATAATGGGGATATCGCAAAATTGACCCGACCCAAGCGTCACCGATACAAAAAATCAAAAGATAAACATTTTAGATACTAATGACTTTATGTAATCCAAAGTTTGATATTCTATCCCTTAGAAACTGTAGTCATTGGCACGACCGCAAAACGTTTTTTAGGTAGGCACATTGACCTGACCTACCTGACACGAAACTTGAATTTCGCAAAATGTCCGCGAAATAATACAGTGAATAGTTATTGCCAAATTTGGCGGTGCGCTACGCGCCGCCGTTTTTTTCGTTATCTTGATAAAACATGAAAGGTGGGGATGTTCCAAACACAACAGCCCCCCCCCCAGTGGGGCGCGGGTTAACGCTCCTTCACCAGCCTCCACCACTCGCCAAGCGGTGGATGTTTTGCTAACCGGTTGAAGCTGGTGAAAACTCATCCGATTTTAGTTGAGGCGCGGGAACGACCGGTGAAGAAAATAAAGCCTCAACATAATCCGATTCAGAGAGGCGTGGCTAGCCGAGTGTCGAGTGCGGCTACGCTTTGGATATATAATCTAGATTTACGTCGACATTTGTGGTGCAGCTGATACTCAATGGTCAATGGACATTTCGACCAGCCTGTTCAATGCAAAAAGCTAATGTTAAAGGTGCCTCCGTGTTCGAATAGCCGTGACACCTGTTTACTTTCGAGCGTTACAGCTGTTTGATTTGGACGAAGGCCTAACACCGGTTGGACGGTGTTTTTTTTATATCACAATCATTCTCATCGAACTTTCTTTTTGAAAGGTAAGTTTTCAAAGCAATAGTATCCACATTACTTGCTTCTGGAATCTTTCAAGACAATTTTTTGATGCTAAAGCAATTATTAAAATGGTCATGCTGATATGGATACATGGCATAGTTCGTAGTTAGTGGGTGACCAGGCCCCAAGCCCAGCCCAGCCGAAGCCCATGAACAGCGAGCCCAGACCCAGACCACGCCCATTCAAATTCGTAATATTGATACCCATGCCCGGTCTGTCCAATTCAGAATAAGCATATAGTTATGTTCACACAATTTGAAACCATTATTACGAGCGAGCGCGAAGCGCGAGCGAGTCCTTCATTGAATACCGTGTTTTCTCACATATAAGCGGCCGACCCGGCCGGGGCCCGGGCCCGGCCGACCGCCGACGCTGGTTCAGACTTATATCTTTTGAACCCCCGCATCCGATTGGACAAGCGGGTCTTTCGCCATCAGATAGCCCCATGCAATGACATTATGATTCATTGACATGTTCTTTCTCATGTGATGGCCTCAGGCAGCGGGGCGTGTGAACCTGTGACACTTGTCGCGTCAGGGTGTCAGAAAGTATTATCCATCTGTAGCTGAGAAACGGCTGGACCTATAAAGCTAAAACTTGTGTTGAGCTGGAGATCACACTCTGGCAATGTTGCACAGGTCAAACCTGGGTCACGCTGCACAGTGCGCACGTACACCCCTGTTCCGTCCACGAAAATTACCTTACAAAAACATCGTTGGCAAATACCGGACCTATATCTCGGCAGCCAAAAGTCGCAAAGACCACTAATAAAACACAGATTGCGTAGCGAAACGATCCGCCCGGCGTATGCACTATGTGTAGATCAGCGGCGCGTGGTACGTGCAAAGTTACTGGCTATTACAAGCGCAAATTCATAGTTTTATGATGTCTTCACAATTTAAATCAGTGCTCAGCACCTATGGGACGTGAAGCGATGAAACAAACACCAATGTGTAGACAAATGTACCGTCTCCAAAATGCATGCAAAAATCATGTTTTAATGCAGTACATCGCTGTTAAAATCCGCCTGTAATATTTTTATTGACGATTTTATGATATTTCCTTCATTACACCGCCGTAGCGTCAACACCAAAGGGTGCTAGACGATAAAAATGATGCAGCTGTAAAGCGCAATCAAACCCATCTAATACCCACCCAAAATGAATTTTTTGCCTTACAAACATGAAGCTTATAATTGCAAAATTAAAAATCGACGCTTCAAAACCTAAATTAGTTCAAAGTATCAATTTTAGTTCGGAATCATAGATAACAGGAGTCTCCTGTTATTATGTTCGGATCTGATTTGCGACAGCAAAACAACACATAGCAAAAATAATTCAAAATGCATGCTTGCACAAGACGAACCTCCAGTTGGACGGGTGAATAAATTGAAACGCGGATTTATTTCGGACTCGCTCGTCCTTCGCCGTTTAAGGCGTCTTACTGGGGTTCCCAGCTATATTTACTTGCATATTTCTAAGGCGGAGGGAATAATATCAACGCCAGCTGCTGTGTTGCTGTGGATTTGGACTCATCGAACACTTTTTTCGATGCACAATGTCATATTAACTCAGACTTTGGATTGAACACGATGTTTTTTTAATAGCCGTTTTCACGATGGCTTGTTTTTGTGCGGAAATGTTTTTAAAACATTTGAAAATGTTTTAAAATGTTTTGGTAGTAGCCGTCTTCACGATAGACTAAATTGCGAGAAATTATTTAATCATCGCCCTACGGTCCCGTACGGTAACGGTTACAACATTTTTTTTTCGCAAATTAGTCCATCATGAAAGCGGCTGCTACTGAAACATTTTAAAACATTTTAAAATGTTTTAAAACATTTCGCACAAAATAGGCCAGTGGCGGTGGAAAAACGGCTAATATTTAAGTCTTATACCAACCCATGATGTATTGCAGGGTCGAAAAAAGCTACTGTCCTACCACCTCGTTGGCGACACTTTGCGTTGAACCTGACAACCCCTCTTCGCATGACATGGGCAAAATAAGAGCTTTCAGTACCTTAATCGTTCAACCCTAACTCGAACCAAACACCGGTATCCAAGTTACCTACCAGTTAAACCTTCAGTTAAACGCTTTATTGATGGACATAAATTCAAAACACTTAGAAAACTTTGTTTTTGCCCCTGACGCCTGCGGCGACCACTTTGCGGCGACCATCCCTGCGGCGACCACTTTGATATGGAATTTCGTTGGCGACCACTTTTGATTTTTTCGACCCCTGTGTATTGTTCTCATATCCTTGCCAAAGTTTATTGCCTAAGTGTTCTATATTATGTATTAGCATATTTACCTGGTTAAACATATAGTTGCCAAGTCATAAAATAACGCTAGTGACATTACTCAAAATTTGCCCTACCCATGCCCGCCCAGTAAGTACCCATGACGAATACAAAAATCCTACCCAGCCCAGACAATCGGAATAATTGAGTGGTCACTCATGGATGAACCCGATCCATGACAATCCCTGGTATAGAGGGGTGACCGTTTTACCTCCCATTGCTGTCTAGATTGAGTTGTATTGGGAACTGGGTCCACTTGAGCTAACCTATAGGTTCTATCTCAGGTAACGGCTGTATGTATATAGAACCGTGACTCAGAAGGCTCCCGGGTGAAACAAAATCAGAAAAGTTGCGCAAAGAATCAATAATATATGACACCCGGTAGACATGAAAATGACGGTGCTCACCGATACCGTTTTTTATAATATTTACAAATAATCTTTGAGCGTGTTCAAACAACCCTAGCACTATGGAGGATACATTTTTTTCCTGCATGAAATGCAGGCAATATCGAAACAGTGGTATGGCCAGCCAATGCATGGCCTATATTTCGAATGCCATTGACGGGGGGGGGATATTGGTCCTGGTTATCTGTCGAACCAATGAGCGCAGCGAGACGCGCATGGAGGCACTCAAAAGCTCTTAATAAGAAGAATTGGTATCATGTTCGGTTTGTTTTTAATTTAGGTCAAACATCAGGTCACGGTAAGGTCAAAGTTCAAAATCGAGGTATTTGAGTGCATGGGCCATACTTTCAAGCCAAAGTCTTCGATTGCGACCATATTTTTTTTTTGTGGTAAAATGCACATCCCGCATGAGCAAAAGTGAGAATGTTGGCAAAGGTCAAGACAAGGTCTGCAGGTCACAAAATGTAACTATGCGCAAAACAATATACGAAAGCCATGCGACACATGTTCAATGGTTGTTTTACTCGTATAATTCGATCATGATTGTTATTTTACCACCTGGCCTCATTTCAGTGAAGTTAAAACTCTTGTGTAGAGACGTCTCTAAATTTGCTTTATAATGATTTTGGGGAAAAATCATTTGTGCACAGAAGACGTAAAGTCGGTGCAGAAGAAGGTACACAAAGTTTTACGTTGATGTCGCTATTGTTTTTTAGCTATTGTGAAAATACATCAGCCGTCAGCGGAGATCCCCTGTCAATGTCAACCACTAAGAAAGGGTTTCAAATTAGGCCTCGGTCATTCTGGAGGGTGCAGACCGGCCAAAATCGTTGGTTTGAGGGGCCATGCGACAAAAGTCCAAAGCTTATGAAATTTCGTCTATTCACATCAAGTATTGATTACAAAATACTCTACTTTGTGCAAGTTGTTCAGAACTTCTTTAAAATGTGTAAAGCCATGACGCTGATAGGCTCCACTTGGCCCACCGGACGCTGATAGTCCCCTCACCCCGATCGCTTTCATAAATCGACACCGCTTGTCTACACCACATCTGCAGTAGTGTGACGTAATAACGCAATAATTGCCTTTTATCTCTGATTTTGACGGCTCTGAATGATCAATGAATGTACTATTTACGTAGGAAACTTAGTACAAATTAGTAGCTATTGAGCAAAACAAATATTTAGAAAACAAAACATGTTTCCATACTAACTTGCTCCCCATGCATATTGACGAATTCCACACATTGTTTTCACGATAGTAATTTTAACAGCTACATAGATGTAGAAATTAAGTTAGCTGTAGACAAAATATCGGAATGATCGGATATCATATCACAGCCAACAACTATGTATGCAACAATGACCGCGTTTTGGTGGTATGTTTAATCGACATCTCTGTACTATATCATGCCCCCCCCCCACACGGCACACCCATCCATAATATTGGAGTGGACGGGTGTGCGAAACAGCGAATGAGTGCACAAGGTTCACCGGCACAGTTAACCGGAAATTGGGGACTTCCGGTTAGCGCCACACCTGCACAGTCCAGCCCTGTAATTGGTCCTGATGCTTTGTGGCTATGGCGAACGAACGTAGTGAAGGCTGGCAACACAGGGTCAGATAAAACATAGAGTCATGCTTAACTAAAGGGACACTGTCCGTTCAAAGTGAAATTTGATATGATAAAGAACAGTCGAATTTTATAAGCACCATGAAGTTCGTTTTTTTTTTAATTCGCCTTCAGTGGCCCAATATCATCGTTGAAAGCTCAGTTTTCTTCCAGCCAATGAGCTTGACGAGTACGCCACCACTACGTACCAAAATATATTAATTGTAGCCTTGTTCAATAAAAATCGTACAGTCTAGGGTAAATGTTCTGTCCGTACAAAAGTTATGTCCGCTGTTTCTGCCTCTGTCTGTCGGTGCTGCACGCAGTAGAATCCAGTGCAATTACTATAGCCCTCTCCCCCGGTATCAGGGGCGAGGGCAAAAATAGTTTCAATATATTTCTCTGCATGTAACACCGACAAACAGAACCGATAGACAAAGTTGACATTGAACTAAACGGGTGCGCTTAAAGGGACACTGCCACCTTAACATTATATTTGAGTTGAGATAGCCATTTTGCGTGTTTGGCATTGAAATTATGCATGGTTTAAGTTAAAGCAACCACTGAGGTCGAATCACAGAGAAATTCGAGCTTAAGTTTGACATCTGTAACATCCCCAGTCCCCAGTGTATTTGTACTGATACGATGTCGTCGTCTCTCTTTACTAAATGTTGATTACAGTCGACTTGTTTTACCTTTGGCCATGCATTGAGCCATACACTAGTCCATATTTATGGCAGCGTTGAAGGTTTTCTTTTTTTTCCCCAAAAATTCCTTCCATATTGACGTCATCAAGCCCAAATATTACAAACTGTAAATTTTAAGAAATTGAGCAATGTTTTTGCGAGAAAAAATGTCATAATCGTGTTCGGCAGCAATAACTTTATATTAAACACCACAAGCGGCGTACATTAAATAACTTTTGGGAAGGTGGCAGCGTCCCTTTAACCAAAGCTTTTTAAGAATACTTTCTACGCTATCTTCCGTCAGACGAAAACAAACATCACCCCAGGGAAATGGAGGATTTATTCTAATAGAGCACTGAAAGGACTGTTACTAGCCGTTTTCACGAAGGATTTATTCACCGGGAACATCGTCATCGGTTGAGATGATGAAGTGGACAGAACATTTACCCCAGACCAGTTGCAGATTCAGAAAGGGGCCAGGGGCCATGGCCCCCCTTGGGCCTCGAACTTCAGGGGCACTCTGGCCGCCTGAGAGGGCAATCTTGTCGCCTGAAAGGCACTCTAGCCGCCTCAGGGGGCACTCTGGCCGGCTGAGGGGGGCACTCTGCTGACCTGAGGAGTCCTTAACATTTTGCAAGTTAAAAAAATGCTGAAATAGGGGAACCCTCAAAATATAGTGGACCAAATCCGTCGAGTTTTCAGATTTGGGTATAGGTAGGAGCACCACTGCAATTGATTGCCCCCTCCTTGAAGATTTTCTGGATCCGCCACTGCCCTAGACTGTACGTATGAAGAATGCACGCGACAGTGCAAGTCATAACCACTCTGTTCTTGTCCAATTTAATGACCGGGCGTGCCGCTGTTTGATTGGCCGCTCGCGGCGCAGCCGCCCGCTGAGTGATAGGAGCCGACCGGCGAGACCGGTACGCCAGTGACGTGTAGACCGTGCATGACCTTGTGACACATAATCCATGACACATCTGTGTGGCTGTACCTGCGCGCCTGTGTTGCAGTGCCTGTGTGGCCGTGACTGTGGCGACAGTGAGACATGTACCCACTCCTAGCGGGGAGATGTGGAGTTGTAATGCTTCTTTTGGTGCGGTAGAAATCAGGGCTGCGGAGTCGGAGTCGGAGTCGGAGTCGGTTTCGGAGTTCGGTAATTTTGGCCGGAGTCGAGTCGGAGTCGGTACAAATTTTGACCGATCCGACTCCGGGCTGGCAGTTGTGGCACGTATGGGCATTGACTTTTTCAAGAAGTATTTTTAATGATCACCAGTGGCGATGGGACTTAACATAATTTGGAAGTCTTGGAATGTTTCACTAAGTTTATTTTCCATACCATTGAATTTTACTAAAAATGTGGATTCAGTATTACCATGGACGTAATAGAAACAACTCTTATACTCAGGGAATGTTTTCGGTCGCAGGTCAAAAATGCCACTCCAAGGAATTTTGCTGACGATCATAATTAATCGGTAGATCGGTAAACCAATCCGGCTTACAAGCAATTTAAGCTTGTCAAGTGAGTTAAGTAATTCCCTCTCTTTTGTTAAGATAAATATTAACCTTTTCCCACAAAAATAAATTATACTGAAGTCGACAACCAATACCACACTATATTGACTATTTCAAGTAAAGTTCGTTCAAGGTGAAATACTCACTTTTCCCACAAAAATGGAGTTATCACTTGAAATGCGACAGACGAGACTAAAATCATTTGTAATATCGTCACATTTTTGCATACTAAACTTCCCTTTTCGAAAGATATTTGCAATTTAAGTTAATAAGCGTTCCCCCCTATACACGACGGGTACTAAGTACTTGCAAAGGGTGGCTTGGCAAATGACTTTTGGTCCTTAATCAAATTGCGGGCATTTTTTAAAATGAAATTAATTGGAAAATGTATTTGTGGTCTTACTTCTTGTGATTATCATGTCCGTAGATCCGCCTACTCTAATAACCAATTGAATTAACAGGACCTAACGCCAAATTTAGCAGTTTTAACCCGCGATGCACTTTTTATGGCGGTCTTTTTTAGTGGGTTGCGGACCCTCAATTAACAACTAAAAAATGAACATTAGGGAATTTTGATAATTTTGTTTCTGGTTGTATATAAACACTTAAGCTTTATGTAATCAGAAAGATTAGTCATTTTCCCCAACAAATAAAAAACAATTAAATAACACGGAAAAATTACTCAGAGCTCACTCGATTGCATTGGGACAACGACCACTCGATCTTAATTTAGATTGTCAGCGAATTTGTTTCACGGAACATAGGCGAGCTGAATTAATTTTAAAACCAGCGAAGATATTCATCTTCAAATAGTAAATAGTGACCTCTTCAATATGATTGAAAAACACTGGTCATGAGTTTCAAATTTAGTATATTGTACTTGTTTTTAATTTTGTAAAAAAAATACAAACTAGGAGTAAGGCAATTATGTTATTATTATTCATAAAATCAAAATTAAATCATTTATACCAAACGGAAGCCTCAGGAAATTGTTGCTAATGTAGGTTGCCAGGCAGCTGAGTGCCAGAGTGCGCGATAGTCTCCGGGGCGGAGGCTGTCAGTCTCGCTGAGTATTGTTAACGTCGCGAAGTCGTATCACGCGGCATTGTTGGTTGAACGTGAACTGGCGTGCTTACGATTTGGCGGAAGCGCGAGTGGCGCGTTGATGACGTGCGGGCCGGATTGCTCCTGATTTGGCGGAGCCCTGGAGCCGCTGGATATCGCCGGGGAGTCGGAGCTGGGCAGCCGACGAGAGCTGATCGCTTGCCGTTTTGTGTGCTTTTTTCACTGTTTTGCCTTGGAACCATTAAATACAATGCTCAAACATGTAATCGTGCTCGGTCCACGTCTACACTAACAAAAATAAAAGGGTAATTATTTCACTTTTAAGCGTTCCACACTTTTACCGACCGGTACTTTGAGGCAAGTACCTACTTTCGCGTTCCTTCATTCAAACTGCGGGCTTTTCCCGTAGTGCTACTTACGCAATTGAGCGTGAAAAATTATTTTTGCGTTCTGCTTGTTCGATTTTATTCCCGTCGATCCTCTACAGAATAATGCATATTAAACAAATGCGTGTAGAACTTAAATTTCATACTCATTTGCATGACATGTATCGTCATTTTTTCGCATAGAAATGGTGTTGCCCAAGACATAAATTAAAATGCTCTTACTCCCAAATAATCCTACTTTATTTGTTTTCTGAAAAGGTGATGAATTTATAGACCATTTTGCGTATATACGATTTGGGGACAATAATTCTACAACCGAGGTTTCAAGATATAAGCAAATTTGGGGATGGCGTTAGATTCAGTCTTTCAGCGGGCCTTTGGGTTTTGAAGGTCGGAGTCGATCTCGGAGTCGAGTCGGAGTCGACTCCGGGAGGGTCAGAGTCGGAGTCGGAGTCGGAGTCACCTGACAACCGACCGACTTCCGCAGCCCTGGTTCATAATCATACGTCAACTCAGCCCAAAATCTGCCATTGGAGTTACCGGGTAAAACCCGGTCCGACTTTTAGGACTGAAAAAATAAAATATTTTTAATTAGGTTTCTTTGAAAAATGGGAAAGCGTCACAAGTCATTTCGAGCATGCCGCCACAACTTGGCTATCTCTAACTCAAAACCCCATAGTTAACAGGTGAACTATTCCCTTTACCCTATCCCTGCAGGGGGCAGATCTCTGCCCCCGCGTAGTTTTTTGCCCTCCTCTTCTGAAACCGTTATTCGTCTATCGTCTTTGAAACTTTCGAAATTGTCCTAAATATGAATGACGCGTGTTCTGGGAAATTTTGGAAAAAATCGCCTAGCAGAGGCGGCTACAGGGTCATGTTTTTTGGAGGTCGTTTTCGAATGCGGGTTGCGGCGCCATACTTCCTTCGTAGTTTGCGGTGGAATTAAATTGCGTCAGAAACTAAGTCGATGCTTTGTACCATCATTACACAAATGGATTATACATATTTTTGGGCAGAGGGCGAAACTCAGCTACTATAATGGGAGCATAGTTCTCCGTCAATTTAGGCCCAACTTCAAATAAGCAGAATGAAAAAGGCGTCCGCACATGGTGCCCCCCACGTTGTTTACCTGAATCCGCCTTATGCATCAATGTGATTACATTTTAACGGACAATAACAGCAACCAAAGCCAACATGTGACGTTCCACTTCCAAACACGTTTAAGGAAAAACACATATTTTGTTATAAAAAATCACCCCTATTTTATACCTGAGTACGGCCTGATACGATTTTTTCATTTTTGAGCTTGTCCCTTCCACACATTGGAGAACAATGGACATTGGAAGCCTCGGGAAAAACGTTTTTTTTTTCTTCATGGAAAATCGTTATGAATCAACATGGGCACACAATGACCTTTCAAAAAACACCCCAATTTGTGTATTTGTTGCCCCCTGCCCCCAATTTTGAGCAAGGGAAGAGACGATGGTTCGGGATCCAAAAAGAAATATGTTGTCACACGAATCGAAGGCGGTGTTTGTCAATGCCGAAATCGGCCGAAGCGGTTACTCGAGATCCTGGGGGGGGGGGCAGAATCTGCCCCCCCCCCACGCAGGTTAACGTAATTCTGGCCGCCCGCAGGAAATAGGAATAACACACATCGATTTCGCGAGCCGCGGAGCCCTAGTCCCCGCTGTAAGCTTCACACAAAATTCCATGCTTCGGTGCCGTTTACAGCTTAACGTGAGATTGCACTACACAACTTTTGCCATATTCTTAATGCATGGTACATTTTGAACATTTTCATGTATATTTTTATTGAAATATAAAAAATCACTCCAATTAATTATGGTGGGCTAGATTGGTGCGCTAGGTGCGCCTTCGGTGTCGGTTCCTGCTGCCCAGAGCAACGAGCTGTTGACCCGGGGTGATGGGGGTCCGGCCGGGCCGGGGGGTGGGGCAGTGGTGATTCCCCTCGGCCCTGATTACTGGTCCACCCGGACTGGGGGCGGGGCAGGGGTGATTCCCCTCGGCCCTGATTACTGGTCCACCCGGACTGCGGCTGGATGACTGGCATAAGGCAGCGCGATAAAAGCGCCCGGCGCTGCCGGTAGTTAGTCAGTAGTCAGTGGGCTGAGCCAGAGCTGAGCCATGGGGTCCCTTGGTCGTCTGCTCGTGCTGACGCTGCTGGTGGCTGTTGTCGTCGCCCAAAGGAAAAAAGGTGAGACTGCTGCATGTGTTGGTGCTTCTTTCGGGGGTAACTAAAAGCGTTGGTAATGCAGCACGAGAATGATGGCAAAGTTTTTAAAGCGACACTGCCAACTTACCATTAAATTTGAGTTGAGATAGCCATTTTGGCTGCTTGGCATTGAAATTATGTATGGTATAAGTTAAAAGAACCACTGAGGTCGAATCACAGAGAAATTCGAGTTTGGTTTGACATCTGTAACATCCCCAGTCCCCAATGTATTTGAATGGGGGCCCTGAGCCGATGTCGCAGTCTCTCTTTACCATGGATGAAAAATACCTCATCTTTATTTTTATAAGAGAAATACCTCATCGGTATTTCTCATCCATGTCTTTTACTAAATGTTGATTATAGTCGCCTTGTTTTACCTTTGGCCATACTTTAGCCAAACACTAGTCATACTTTTGGCAGCGTGATTTTTTCCCCAAAAAAATCCTTCATATGACGTCATCAGCCCAAATATTAAAACACATTTTTCATGAAATTGAGCAAATGTTTGTGAGAAACAAATGTCATAATCGTGTTCGGAAGCAATTACTTCATATTAAGCACCACAAACGGCGTACATTTGAGAACTTTTTGGAAGGTGGCAGTGTCCCTTTAAGTTGTAAGCCTCCTGCAGTGTTCTTGAACAGCGTATAAGTGTAGAACCCGTGAGATTTCAGCGAACACGTGCTTTACATAATCAGTATATTCAGTTCATGAGTTGACATCCCTTGGCCAAAGCGGCTGCTTATAAAATGATAAAATTACAAATGCTTAATAAATGAGAGTTCCTTAGTAAAATACTGGTTTCCTTTCAGAGAATGACAAACGGACCTTCCTTTAAATATGTCACTGGCTCACAGAAGGCAACTAAAAACTGAAAATCGGTTCACAAAACTGAGTGCACTCTTCATTCTGCTTTCACCTGATCGGTGATGGGTTTAGAAAGCAAAACCAGGATACAACATTTGTATAAGGCATTTGGAACTGACTTAGACCTGACACGACAGTAGTCCGAAATTACCAGCATGCTTAACCCGTGAGTTACTGGGGTATATTCTGTAACGCGACTTACTGGGGGGGGGGGGGGCTATTTATAGCTCCCCTCTGATCTCCGGAACTACTTGACCGATCTTAAAAACAAACGGCATTCGATTGCCCTGTCAAATCTGTCGAAGGAAACCTAGTATTGTTAACCTCAGTGTCACCGATGACATCA